>JAPYYW010000233.1:0-81395 GCA_030522545.1 Cremastinae sp. A BG-2022a | reverse complement strand
GGAATTAGTAGGTCGGTGTAAAGTGTCGGGGTAAGACGTGTCGGGTCTCGCCAGATAGTTCGGTACCGAAAAACATTTCGTAGAAATAATTCGACAAGTTAAATTGAGTGTCAGTTCCAGTCTAATATTCAAACATACGAAAAGTGAATAGTTTATAATATCGTTTCAAATTTATAATATCGTTTCAAAATACTTTTTTAAAAATGTCGGTGCGGATGTATCCTATATTAAAAAAGAGATGAAACTTCTAATTAATTAATTGGAATAGAGCGCATATTATGCGAAGTTGTATATGCATCTATGTAGAAGAACATCAAAATATCAATTTAAAGACGTCTAAAAAAAGCGGCCGAGCAGTGGCCGCATTGTCGCTCGTTGAGTAAAAAACAGTGTTCCTATAATGTACAAAGTGTTGGATAGAGTGTGGAGAATAAGACAATAATAAGAAAGTAACGGAGAAAATAGAATAAAGTATACAAAAGCAAAAAGAAATGAGGGTAGAAAGAGAGAGAGAGAGAGAGAATCGAAATGAACTCTCATTATAGCCCTTTCTGCCGTTCCGTCTTTCTCCGTTGCGCAGTGACGTATACGATGCCGCCGGAAATAGCTGTGTGATTTCCTGTGCAATCCATGCGCACGTAATGCCGAATACAAATGGGACATGGATATACTAGCTCGGACGAGGAAAGCAGGCCCTTTCTGCCGAGCGGCCTGTTTCCTCCAACTTTCGCTCTCCCTTCGAGCGCGCACTCGTGAATTATGCACGTGAATTTCGTATATAACAAAGCGGAGATATTACGGGTACGCGCGTTAATACACTCGCGCGAGCGTTGCATTCACTCCGCCTTCATTTCACATGTATGTTTTTCTGGCTCTCATCCTCCGTCCGCGAGAGGATATATTCCTCATCGTTCGCGATGTGCGCCCGCGTCGACGCACGTGGCTCTGTATCGCGAAATTCGCCGGTATACGAACAACCGGATGTACTCCCTATATAAATCGTCCAATATCTCTCTATTTTTCTCACAAGCTCCCTCGTGCACGATTAATACAGTTTCCGGCCTGCGTTTATCTCGGATATTCTTTTTATTTTATTTCATTTCCCGTAACCAAATTTTTCCCGTTTGTGCGATATTTCTTTCGAGATAAATATATGATAAAGATTGCACGATTTTTGAATGGAGTTTCGCCGCGCGTATCATTATTCGGGACGAAAGTTTTCGTGATTTTTTCATTCGTGACACGCGTTGCCTCTTTTGCTCCGGTGAAAATAGCTGAATAACGTTGTTATACCGATTCAGCATTCCTGGCGAACTTTTCGAGTTTCGGGCACGTCGATCAAACACGCGGAAAGCGGAGGGATGGGAGACTCCGGGCGTGAGAAGTAAAACAACAGCAGCGAAAAAAGACTCTCGCCCGATGCGGGAAGACGATCCTGCTAAGGATAGCCCGGAGTTTTAAGTTCGGAGTACACGTACAACGACGAGAGCTCTCTATACACGTATAGACTGAGAGTGGTCTGTGTGTAGCTGGAATCGCGGCTGCTCAGGAATGTTTATTAAAACGGGGAAAAGCCGGTGTGAGTCTCTCGAGGACGATGAGAAGGAAAGAGGGATGAAGGACGATGAGAACACGATGGTTAAAAAGTTAAGTCGCTGTCGATTACAGAGTTTGACACCTGACCTATCGGCGGTCCTCCTCCTCCTCCTCCGAAGAGGATCCTCCCCCGAAGAAAGAGAGCGAACGCCGAGCAACTTCCTGACTCTTCCCAGTGTCAACCCAATATAAAGCCTCTCTCTTTCTCTCCTTGTCCAGGATAACTTGTCGACTGCAGAAAATTCACTTCTTCACCTTTACCTCCAAAATCCACGTACATACACGAATTCGTTTCGAGACGACGCGCTATATACGTATAGGATGGAATATACATATATTAATATCTGCATGGACTTATTTCCCGCAACGAAGGACGAGGAAACGCGGCGAGGACGGAGAAGGACGGGCGAGAGCGAGGGATGAGGAGGACAAAGGGTGAGCACGCGGGGAGAAGGAAGAAAAGGATGAGACGGAGGGCGCAGTTGGAGCTGGTGAAACGGCCGCAGACTCTCTGGAATTTCATTAGCATCGCCGGCGGGAACTCAACTGTCCAAGTCGCTTCCTTGCGCCCTCTCGCGGATTCGTACGCGCAAGAGTGTCGGCAGCCATCTCCGCATAGACGTGCAGCTCAACCACGGGCGCATAAACGTGTGTGCGAGTCGCACGAGCGGCAAATATAATCCACTGGATCGAGCTCGGGATGAACCCTTGAAATCACGACGAAAAGGGACTCCGGACGAATCGACAGTTCTCTTTTCTCTTCACGCCCCGGCCCCCGCGCCGTGTCGAGTTTTCCAACTCACGCCCGCTCTCACTCTCTCCGTCGTATCCATCCGTCTCCGTCTGCTCTCTGCTTCCCTTCTTCTTTCCCCTGTCCCGCTTCGCCAGAATTTGCCGAACGAGAGCCCTCTAATTAACTTTCGGCTTACACACATCCGCACCGCGCGCGCACACCCGCCGCCCGCCCATCCAATCGACAATTCGATTTCTGGTATCACAATGCGGATTAAGTAACCGCCCGCCGGGTTTTGCCAGAATGAGGATTATTATGCGGTAGAATGGATATTCAATGCCAATGCTTGCGAACCTTCCAACGAACTACCGCGTCCCCGCGATGGTTCTGCTTTACGGATTATTTCGCAACGTCGAAACGTTTCCTCGATATATTCGCACAACTCGTCCATCTTTCACTCTTTTGAATTTCAAGTTTGTACGTTCCACGTTATTGAATTTCATTTTGGTATTTTAGACATTTCATATACTTATCTAGTTTTTCGAGTGTTTTCTAGAAACCGCAAAAAATTATGTCCCCAGCACTCAAAGCATGAATATCACAATATCGCCTGACTATAATCTTTAAAATTATTTGACACGCAGATTTGAGATATTTGAAATGACTTATTTAACCCGCATTATAGCGTGCATTTGCATGTCACATATTCCACGATTTCTCATTTAACATGCACATCTCAAATTTGTTGCAGTAAATCGGGAAATAAATTTTCTAGGATGTTTTTACTGATGGTTTAATGAGTGTGAAAAACATTTTTATGCAATTCCTTTGCAGCAGTTGATGAGTCTACTAAATTAAGAAAAATTTTCCAGCTTAAATTAAGCTGGAAAAGCGATAACATATTACATATTCAATGTCATCCCAGGTATTATAACGAAAATTAGCTTAAAAAATCCTTCGAAATCCTTCTCTTGTTGAAACTTGCTCAATTTTATAAATAACATTAACTTGAAAAATTAATTCTGTTTGCGAGAGTGAAAATAACGACGAGATAGTTCGGTTATCGATAAATAGCTCATAATATAAATTATTCGAGAGGAACGAAGGTTTCGATTCGACGAATAATGCACGTGCAAATTTGATTTTCCAAATTTACGGGCTCCGAAAATTCAGGACAGCGTTTTGGTCCGGGATCGAAAGGACGTCAGATAATATTAGTGAAATAATAGAATAACGTCGTCGGTCGAGCTTACGCGTACGCGTTCATTTTCGTGTTCGCCCTGTGATCCGAAATTCCTCTTTGGTTTGCCATCTGGTAGTCACGGTGTCTCCGGCTCTGCGGGACATAGTATATCACCGCACTGACAGTAGCTGCGGCTAACCGCGCCGGGATGCCCTCGGATCCTTAAACTCAGTTTAACCCTCCCTCCCCCGAGCTCGTGAGATCGAGCCGCGTGGAATCAAACGTTGCGGTTCATCCCCCAAAAGGACTCCTCAATCGAATTTTTATTCCTTCACTGCCCTTCACTCCATGGCCTTCAACAGTTTTTCTTTTTTTTCTCTTTCTCCTGCCAAATACTATTTTAACAGCCCAACTTTTTTGTCTATACATTAAAAAAGAGATCATTAAAATAAGTCCAAAATACTTCGTCTTGCATTTAAAATCAATTTGATCTAATTTTCAACACTTTTAATTGTTTTATATAAATCGCTTTTTTTTAAATACATTAGAGCAATAATTTAATAATAAAAGCAGTAATTTACAATATTAATTAAATAAATTATATATTAATTCTGTAATTCTGTTCTGTTGTAGTTTTGAAAAATGAAAATCGAGTTGCATCAATTCGTACATAGGTGAATAAGACAATAAAACGTCGAAATGAATTGATCGATCAACTGTCTGATCTAAAACGTATCTGTTCCTCAACTTTTGGATCGTTGTTACACACGTGTATTATTTCGGTGGTTTCTTCGTAATGAAGCTCTCTACCAAGTGTTTTGAGTTTGATCATCCGTCGAGAAGTTTTGCCCGGAGCGAGGCGGGAGAAAACAAACAATTACCGTGGAGGTAAGTTCGAGGTCGGAGGAGAGAGTCTCGTCGGCAAACAAACAAAAAAGTAAATAAGCAAGGGTATACGAGTGGAATCTGTCCAACTGTAAAATTTGCCACATTTCGGCAAGCTTCGGCATAAAACGCGGTGGGGTTTTCGCTCGAATTCCTATTCACCGCCGAGGATACACGGCGGCGGGAAAGCGCAGGGAGTTTATCTCTTCACCGATTTTTCAAAGTTCGGCTACTTCGGCCGCGCGGAATCCGCCGGGCACGGACCCTAAACCGAGACTCTCAACCTTTTACTTGCCAGCTCTCGATCGCCGGCGTGGGTTACAACCTTTCTCCCCGCCCGCCCGCCCGCTCGCGCTCTTCTCCGCAAGCTTCTTAAACTCTTTCGTCAAACCCCTCAGCCCTCGAGTTCGAGCCGACTTTACCCCCCTTCGCTTCTTTGTATCACTTCTCTCTCGCTACCATCACCAGAAGCTTTATAGTTTCTCTCCTCTCTCCCACACATCCTCTCTGATCCGCTGGAATTCCTTTGCGAACTTTCCGATATTCATATCTGTGGGCCAGTACATCAAAAATTCCTATCTCCCTTTCCAAGCTCGCCCCTGCTTTCCTCCCACATCGCGCATCGTTATACGTGAATTTCACCTCTCCCTTCTTCCTTCGTCATCTTGCCCATACTCTTTCTCTCTCGCATTTTTTTTCCCTCGTGTATTTTCCTCTCTCTCTCTCTCTCTCTCATTCTTTCCTGTGTTTTTTTTTCTCTCCTCGTCTGTCCCATTCTTCTTCTTCTTCTTTCTCGCGCCCTCCCGCGTCTCGTGTTTGTTCCTCTCGCTCACTCTCGCCTTCTTCGCCTCGTGTACGAAGCTCCCGATCCTCGGTTTCTCATACACCCCCCGTATTCCCGGGCCATAAAGGATTCGCAGCCACTTTCGCAATATCGAGGATAGAGGCTGCTTCCATATCCCGCTGCTCGCCTTCTGGACGGAGCGCGCCCGAGACGCTATCCCGTGGCGCATATCCGCTAGATCTCGACGTATATTCGATCTTTGCGAACATCAGAAGGCATCCTTACTCTTCGGGAATCTATACACACCCGCACGCTCCGTGCCGAAGCCCTTTCACAAGCTTCCAGTTTGCACGATCCCCATTCTTACTCCAACATTCTCAGATTCATCTTCTCAGCTTTCACCCTCCCCCCTCATCCACTTTTTATCTTATCCGTTACGAAATTATGGCTTATTCGAAAATTGAAAGAATTTCAGTTAGATTCAATAGATTCTCAACAAGCTTTCTTCAGATTCATTTGTATTTGTGTATTTACAGTAAAAGGGGCATTTACATCGAGACACTTGGTTTTTCACATATTTTTTGGCCAAATTGATATCTGATTATTTTAATTTAAAAAAAGTACTTTCGAATAAATTTAATTAGCTTTCGAATCAATATTCTATAATCTATATTCATTCCGATCGGATTATAATTGTTTCCGTGGCAAAGATTTTTGCACATCAATGTAAATCAGGACAAGTAAGGTTATAAAATTGGGGACGTATTATAATGGGACGAATTTTTTTATCATGACCTATCGGAAGGGTATTTATTGTCAGATCGAGGTTGATCAGTGATTTTTAGAAAGGTCTTGTGGTACTCTTTTAATAGGTAATGATAAAAATATTCTTCCCATTATCTTACATCTCCAATTTTGTAACGTCACTTTATCCCGATTTGCATTGATGTGCAAACATTTTTGCCACGGGAAGAATTATCTGATCGGAATGAATCAAGATTCGTTCGAAAGCTAATTAAATTTATTCGAATGTATTTTTTTGAAGACCAAAAAATATCCTAAAAACCATAAGGTGTCCCGATATTAATGCCCCTTACTGCATATGTGTACGTATGCAAATCTTACTTATGAAACTGTTTACTTTTATCATTTTTGTTGTTGACTCATATGACTAAATCGGAATTTATGTAAAAAATTTATGTGAAAAAGTGGAAGATAATTGACAGGTGGATTATGAAAGGTCCTTCGATCGTGCGAGGACTCTTGGATCGAAGGTCGAAGGATTCTCGCAAACCGCGTAATTTCTGTTTCCGTTGGTGAACGAGGGTCGAGCCTCTGTTTGCGGTTGAAACGTCACGTCCCTCGACATTGAATTCGCCCATAGTTCATTAACTCGAATAATTATCGCGGTCATTATGCTCCATCATTTGCTGTGTTAAAAATAACCAATTCTCTCTCGAGTTCAACATTTTCGAGTGTGTTTTCCACCCGATAAACCCTCACGAGCTTCGTCGTTCGATTAACGCTTTCATTCGTAACTGATGCATTCTTCAGTACAAACGAAAATTGTACTTACCTTGAAAAATCCCTCGTTGACGATATTTTCAAGTATTGAACTCGAAATAATTCCCGACAGGATGGACAGTTTAGCAAATCATTTTTTAATTTGATATAGTTTTCAAGTAGATAACAGAGTTAAAAATTTGCCAAAATAGCAGCAATTTCTCGTGCTTCCGAAAATGGCGTTCATGCATCTTAAACTTTCAAGTGAATAAAAAAAAAGTGTTTCTGAACGTCGGACACAACTTTATTACAAGCTCCTCTTTTTTTATCGTTTCTTTTTTTAACAACCAATTACATAACATCTGACTCGATCCATCGAAAGCAAACGACTTTTATTCTTATCCTCGTCTTCCTTCCACTCTTATATGCTCTCCATTCTTCAAAACTCCGAGGAGCAAAGTTATACAGGCGCTATTTTTATCCAGTTCATCGTTCTCGATCTCGTCTCTATTATTTCTCTTTTTTCCCTCTATTACTTCACTTAATTAGGTTGATAAAACGAGATTAAGCGTTTTTCCCCATCGATTGCAGACTCTTTTTGGCACGATCCTTTATTTCTCAGTGAGACGAGTCATTATTATATTTTTAGTTTTTAGTTTCGTCAACTCTCGTTCATTCATTCGTCGGATTCCTCTGTCTCTCGCCTATAAATTTTGTTAACTTGCTCTTCTTTTTTCTATTATATATTCATACACATATCGCAATTTATATCCTTCAAGTACGCAGTCGGGGAAAAAAATACGTTGCACAGTTAAGATAGTACAATCGCAAATTGACAAGAGAGAAAAATTCTTTAATCGAAAGATATTTTTAACCCAATAAATAAATAACGGGACGTAAAATAACAAAAAAACTGTGGATATATAAATATCATTGTTATTTTAGAATAAAAATTTGTCGATTTTTACGTACAGTTTCGTAGTTAATTTTTAAAATGTCGTTTAAAAATCGTTTAAAATGCAATCTGGAAGCAACTTGGCAAAAATGTTTCTGGATTCTGGATAAAATAATTGAATTGCTTCGTAATTGATTGATTATTTAAAGCGACCGTCGCGATTGTACTACCTTCATTCATCTTTTCTCTCCCTCGCCTATTCTTATTTTCCGCGTTTGTTTCTCTGCAGTGAAAATGACTATCGGTCGTCACTATAGTTACAAACATTTAAGAAAATACAATAATCGCTAGTTACAATCAATATTCTCGATCAGGTGTGAGCAACATTCGAATAAAAAATCTTTTCACATCTCCGCTCCTCTACGTCCTCGAGTACTTTCTTTAATTAATCGTGTCAACAACGAAAAAAAGAAGATTAATTCTCTGAGAATTACACTTTTTAATATAAATATATATTTTAAATTACAAATAATATGGCAAATATCGAATCGGTTTTCGTTAAAATCGAAAGAAAAAAAGATTTTGCTCGTACGTACCTCGTCATTCTCGTTCTTTCTTCCCCTTACGACCCCCTTACGTGGCAAATAAACAGGATTATCGAAATTTCGCTCTATTCGTGGATTCAAATCTCATTGCCGAGGGTTTTTTCGTGAACGTTATTAAATATTTTTTAAATATCATTATATTTTTTTATCGGTACACGTCTCACAACAATCGTCACCGGACTCTTACATTGATCCATGAAAATATTGATTACGTCCTCGTACGCCTTCTTCCCCCATATCTTTCGTTTCGCCCTCGTCACCGTATCCTCGTCGTCATATCCCCCTTTTATTCCCTCCTTATTCATTTATCTACAGGTTTCGGTATCGATTACGCGGGATATGTGTAAGCCTCGAATTTATGCAATTTCGGCTAATCTCACAAATTTCTCTCCTCGCTCGATGAGGGACCAAATAAATTGTACACTGCTCTCTCACTTGAAAACTCAAAGATTTTTACAAGATAATCTCCCAACTCCCATTCCTTTTATCTCTTCAACCCTTCGAGCCTTTTCAACGTTTAATAAAAGTTCCTATTTCTTTTTCTTCGTATCGCTAAAGTTTGATTTTTTTTTCTTCAAACGAACGAGTTCGCTCTGGTGTCGAAAATAACGAGAGAAAACAAAGCGGAACGCTCGCTGCGATTCTTCCTGTTTGGTAGCGTTAAAAAAGATTTTTCGATCGTGCCCCAACCAGCCATTCTCTCTCTCTCTCTCTCTCTGTGTGTGTTTTTTTTCTCTCACCGAGAACAATCTATTTCATTATTTACATGGTACACGGATTATGCAAAAAGGTGCCGGACCATTTTACACGATATTACAAGCATCAGCATGGAAAATTCCAAACCGAATAAAAGTATACATGTAGTAACTATCGTATATGCATATATATATATAATATGTTTATTTATTTGTTGATTTATGTATAAATATATATTACGTTAACGGTCAATGAAATAGAAACGGAACCGTGTGAGGAAAACGAAACAGGGGAAATCCAGTCACACGTAGACAGACTCACTCGTGGAACATGAAAAATGTTTGTCTCGTCATACAAAAATCGAAACACGATGAAAAAATGTTCAATTGTGGAAAATCATCACGCACCTCGGGGAAGATTTCGCGTTTATAAATATTTCTCATTTATCCTCAACCCTTCATTAATTCGCGATGGACAACAACGAGATGAGCTTAACTGGAGTGTATAGAAACGAAAAAAAAGAGGCGGAAATGACCATGGTGTTATCTTTTCTCTCTTTTTTTTTAATTTTTTCAATGTCGACTTTTGTGTGTCGGTGAATTGTTTATTTACAATCGTGGCTATAACGTCTCAAGCAAGCGATTATCCCTCGTTTTATCGTTGATATAATTTCCCTCTCCCTTTCTTTTTTTTCGAGGAGAGAGAGAGAGAGAGAGAGAGAAAAGAGTTGGCATTTCGACACTCCGGTCACGCGATTTGCCCACCGGCTCGTAAATTATTCGGCAAAACATCGTCTCCCGTCTCTTTCGCTCTCGCGCTCGTAATCGTCAAATCGGAAAAATCGATATTCCATTTCGTCGATTACAGCGGTAGTAACGAATAACTTCAAACGATGTTACGCGAGTAAAGGGCAATTTAATTTCCAATACGAAATTACCATTACTTTCTCCCCTTTCGAGGCTTCGCGAAATATTCCCTCTTCTCTCTCTCTCTCTCCTCTTTTTTCCCTCCTTTTCGTTCCGTGAACAGCGATATGTTTGCGTCTTGACGGGCGTGAGGCGAAAAAATTCTCGCGTTGCTCTTCAAGCCTGCTCTCCTCTTTCTTCTCGAATAATATCGAGTGTTCGGATGTTGTTCCTTCTTTTTTTTTTCAAACTTTTATACCGGAGCATTCGCGCGGTGAAATTTCCGATAAGCGCGCTCTCTTATTCCAAATCGCAAATCCCATGCTCGATTCGAGTCACGAATTATCTCGCTTCTCGTCAAAATTTAGCAGACACCCGTTCATGATCCGCTTCATTTTCGCGAGGTCTCTTTTTTCTTTCCTGAAATGAAAGGATGCTTTGTCTTACCGGAAGTTTCACTGCGGTTCGCGGCGACCCCTTGAAATTTCGATGAGACGGGAATTATTTTACGCGTACAGGGACGATTTGTAAAACGTGACGAAAATTATTCCGAGGACGGCGCTCGATCGGAATCTCTCGGAGTTGGTCGTCGCGGATGACGAGTCCTCCGCTTCCGAGGGAATTTGCTGCGTCGAGCCGGTTTCCCTCAGCGATCCTTGGTAAACGTGATTCAGCCTGTGCCCTCGGTGGTCCCGGGCCTCGTTCGTTTCCTCCTGCTCGTACTCGGGCTCGTGTTTCTTCGATTGCTCCGTTTGCCGAATATCTTCAATTTTAACCAAAATTATATTCAAATATAACACCAAAAAGTCAGGTAATAATCAATATTATTTTTCATCTTAAAAATCTTATATTTAATTTTATAG
Organism: Cremastinae sp. A BG-2022a; assembly: GCA_030522545.1. Classification (NCBI taxonomy): domain Eukaryota; kingdom Metazoa; phylum Arthropoda; class Insecta; order Hymenoptera; family Ichneumonidae; species Cremastinae sp. A BG-2022a. Next base: position 70,747 of record JAPYYW010000233.1, on the reverse strand, counting down.
TTAGCAGTTTAAAGTAGGTGTCGCATGATAATTTATTCAAAAGTTTGGCTGTACGTGTTAATTAAATGTAAAATCATCACTTGAATTTTTTCAAAATTTCTACTGATCTTCTTTGATATCATATTTTTTTTAATAAATGTGACGACTTTCAACAATTAATATCTCGATTACTAGATGGTGAAGCTTCATTAAATTTGGCATACATTTCGACATGACCTCAAAGAAGATTTGTGTTAATTTTTAAGAAATTCTGTCTCAAACGATTTTACGCAACTCCTACCTTAAGACGAAAATTTCGGAATTCAATTCAGGAAAGTAATTATTACAATATCTAAAAATGCAATGTATTAAAAATGTTAAGGTAGTTTGATAAAACGTGTGAAATCTGCGAGGAACGATTAATGTCTAAACGAAAGTAATTTCGAAAAAAAAAGTATTACGATTTTTAGTCTGAAATGAAACCCCTTACATTTCAAATTCTAAAAAGTTTTTAAATGAACATCTATTTATTAGAGAATAAATTTCTTACAAAATTATTATTTTTTGTGGAAAAAAATAATTTTAATCCCGGCGATCGCCAATAAAAGTCGAGGTTGGAGAGTCTGCGGAGAGGAAAAAAAGGGCAGGCTCGTGCGATGATATCCGATCGCACATTCGCAATTTTGAAATCCTTTTTATCTTAGAGGATGAGACAGGAAAGCGCAATGCCGTTCGGTAGTCGGTGCGGCGGGTAGGATAGCCGGATTGGCGTACAAGAGAGCGAGAGAGAGAGAGAGGGAGAAGAGAAGGAATCACGAGTATTTTCACGCTCGAAGTAGCACGGGCGCCAGGCAAGAATTTCGCTTTGACGTGCGCGCGGGGCTTCCCCAAAGTTTTTCCCATGTCGGGCTGCTCCCTCTCTCGCGTTCGCCGGATCCAATTTATCTTGTATTCCCGGAAAATCGGCGCGTTATTGGGTCGAAGTACGAGCAGCGTGTGTCTCTCCGCGTGTATACGTGCTCGCTCCCTTTTTTCCCTTTTTTACTTCCCGGTCGTTCGCTCTCCGTCCCCCTCTTCCGTTTTCCCGGCGTGATAATGCGAACCGTAGTAGAATCGTTCCCCGAGCCAAAGTGCCGAGGAGAAAAATCGCGAGAGGGGCCAAAAGTGAAGGCAGCACCGCCGAGGCGGCTACGGGGGCGCGGAGAGAGAAGGATGAGGGAAAAAGAGCTCGCGAAAAGCTGCATTACACGTCGCGAGAGAAAAAAGTGGACGAAGAAGAAAAAGAGAGAACGCGGGAGAGATAGCGAAATCACGGCGGGAGAGCCAGCGAAATGGTAGTTTAGCACTGATAACACTTGGCCGACTTTTATCGATCATGTTTGGCAACAGATGGCTCACCCAATTCCCAGGCACTAGTCCAACTCTTCGTACAAATAGCCTTCGCACATTTTCCCCCGTCTTTCTCTCTCTCTCTCTCTCTCTCTCTCTCTCTCTCTCTCTCTCGCTCGCCTCATCTCTCTTCGTTTTTCTGTCTCGCGTCGGCCGGCCACACGTTTCTCGATAAACGATAACTAATTCCCAACTGCCCTTTCTCGCCTTTCTTCGCCCTCCGCGCTCCTCGGCCCACACCGCAGATCCGCGATCCTCTCATCTCAGGATATTGTTGCCGTTCGAAACTTTTTGAAGAGTTTGACGGAACGTGAAACATCGCGAGCGCTGCTTCCGAGTAGACAGCGAGAGCCTCCCTTTTCCTCCCTCCATGCACCATCACTCGTTCTCACCCCCGCCAAGTTTTCGCGTCGCGTCAACAACAGCCGACCAATTTTCTATTTTATCCCGGATAAGCTGTCTCCTCTTTTTCCTCTCTACTTCTCTCTCTCTCTCTCGGTTTTCTGCTCCCTTGTTTTTCGTCGACTCGCCCATCCTGGCTCTCTCTATCTTCCATCTAACCGCGCGCGCTACATATTTACCTTTTCGCCCTCTTTTCACTCATCTTGCACTCAAGCTCTCCCTCTGTTTATACTCTTGTATACACGGAAAAATCTTTCGGGTACAACCTTTTTGCTTCGATTCTACACCCCAATTTCGTTTCACACTGTTTTTTTACTCACACCCTGTTCGGAAATTTCCTATCGCACTTTCTTCGTCGCCGCTCCCTCGTTTCCCCCGGCTCTCTGTTTTATTTTATTTTACTATTTTTAGCAGAGTCGCGAATAAAAATTTCGCCTTATGGTTCTTTTCAATTTTCTTGCGCGCTTTTCACTGAATTTTTAATGTTTTCATCTTTACTGACAGAAATCACGATTTTATCGTATCGTCAAATTTTTTCTACACTTGTAGAAATAAATATATGCCGAAAGTATATACTCAATTCTCATTTTTTCTAAAATATTGCTCATTCATCCTCGACTGCTGTTTTTTTTCTACTGTTTTTATTTCAAAGGAATATTTAAGGTAAATGTCCCAATAGATGGACATGTCCTCATAGTTGGACAATTTTTGCTATATTATTTTTAACATTTAAATTATTTATTTCTCAATAAAATCGTAGGGATTATTATTGTTCATATATAAACAGGTTTATTTTTCATAACTATAATTTATTGGAACAATAAACTTGTTGAACCCTATAAAGATAGGGTCAATTTTCAATCCAACTATTTCCTCTCGCGTTTAATTTACTCTCGATCGTCGTGTTTGAAATTTTCGAAAAATTATATCTAAGAGTGGTGAAAAAAGTGACGAGAATAGAATGCTCCCGGGCGTTGTTTCGATATTTTTTCCCCCATAGATTCCCGGTTCCCTCGGAGATTCACCTTTCGGCTTAGCGGTGGATTCAACGGTTAATCTACTCGGCTTATCCGATCGCGTGACTCTCCTTTCAAGAGGATCAGTCGAAGCCCGCCGCAGGTTCCCGGGCACGCACACGCCCGTGGAATCTCAGCGAGGCTCCGACTCCGGGAGGATGGAAGAGCCAGCCCAAACGGCGTGTGTGCAACTTTTCGATGCGAACATGCACTCTCGCGAGCCGACTCCCCCGCCGGAATCATCGAGCACCGCGCGTCCAATCCTGTCACGCACTCACATTCTATTTTTCTTACGCTCTCTTCTCCTTCCTTTTTTTTCACCCCCCCATCGCCGAACTCCAGATCCCCGATAACCGACACGTACGCTTTTATCTCGTTTTCGAATTGCTTCCGAAAATGTTTCCTCCTCGTACAAGCGGTTACGCTTTTACTGCGTCACGTCATTAATCCTTATCGATTACGCCTGCCAATTGTTTTCAAGCTTTCTCGCCGATCCGTCGCACACACACGTGCATCGAACGGAAGTCATGAAGCTTTTGAAAATATTTTTTATTTACAAAATGTCGATATTCAGGAGAATAAATGTATATTTTTTCTCTCAGTGGAACGAAAATTGCCAACTCGGTTAAAAAAACAACTTTTTTCCGTGTTCCGTGTATTTACTGAAGTTAGAAAGTACCGAGTTCATTCTCCAAAGCTCGAATGTCGACATCCTGGAGTAAAAGGTACGCAAACCGTCGTTCGTACTATGAAAAAATATGTATCGATGGATTTCTTCGTGTTTTTTTTTTCGTTTTCAATATATTGAAACTACAAAAAGCTTCGCGAGTGTTTGTTTTAAAAAGAAATAAATGTATTTTGGTTCAGTTATCGAAATATAGGGAAAAGTTGAGGATACACTATCGCTGGGATATAAATATTGTTTGCGCGATAAAAAATAGTGTTTACTCACTGTAGAGACGAATATTTCCCTCCGCGTCGCCGATTGAATTTTTTGATATGCACTTGTAACCGCCTAGGTCTTGAGCTTGAAGGTTGCGAATAATGAGCTTCATCTTGACACTGTAGACCGAGACCTTTTCCTCGGTCATCAAGTACTTCGGGTTATTGATTATCATCTCACCTGAAATAGTTTTAATTCACATTTTGTTAAATATTATATAGGAATAAAATTAACGAAGATAAACATATCTTGTATATAAGAAATGTAATTTTTTAAAAATGCATTCACGAAGAATTTATTAAATCTATTATAATTAATAGCAAATAAAAGTTCTTCAAAATTGTTTGGGGATAAATTTCAATACAAATATTGTGCAAAAGATTTTTAGTGAAATTCAATGTCAGTTGTCAGAGTTATAAATTTGATAAATATCTTGAAATTATGTAACCCATTGGTTATCGAGATTCTTATTTGAAAAGTTAGATGAAAATGAATAAAAACGATTGTCCGACGAGTTTAAAACTCTACGCAAATGGAGCGAGGCGGAGCCGATAATCAGGTATGAAAGAGTCCGTAGCGATTGATTCATCCGTGACAAATTATTTCCCATGGGGACGTTCGATTAATTTCGACAATGCTTTCGCTCGACAGCCACTTAGCTAAGAGTTAAAGCGGGTCGGCGATCGAGGCTTCGGGAAAGATGAAGAAAAAAAAAAGCGAAACGTGTAACGGAGACAGAAAAAAAGCTGCAGGACGAAGCAAAAGTAGGAAAAGGTTCGACGTTTTTCTCTGTCTTACCCGACTCTCGTGTCCAGTAGTTGATTGCCTTGGGCGATGCCTCCACGTGACACATCAATGTGACGTTCGTTCCCTTCGGGGCTCCGACCAGCTGGTTTGGCACTTGGATCATCGGATGAACTGAAGCGAGTAATCTTTCGATTATACACGTACAAACACACGGGGCTTCGAGCTTCGAGACACACTTCGAGTCACGAGCTCGTTTTTTTTTTCATTATCATTATATTAGGCTCAATTTTTCAATTATTTTGTTTATCTCTTTATATAGCTGCTGTCGCATATATCTTCGAAAATTTTCTCGCTATTTTTGCTCACCGAGGGTCGACTGTGTGTAGAGAAAGGGGAGGAAAAAAGGCATCAGAGCGGTATGGGATAAAATAAGAAATGTTAAACGTCTCAGTTGCCATTTCGAGGCCTCTGTAAATTTAATATCGTCCTCGGAACTAACTTTCATTCGACGTTTTCGCGTCATAAACGATCATAAGCGGCTCTCAAACAACCTAAGCGTAAGCCGATTTTAACGTCGGGGAATGAAAAGGAGCACACTCGATGTTTCGACTTCAACCCCACCGCTCCTCATCGCTTTTTTCTTTCATCATCGAGACTCGTTCTTTGTTATCGCAGTGCTTATTTCAAACAAACTATTCGTATTTCTGCCTTTAATTAGCGAAGAATGTCCTTGTTTCGTTTACTCTTTTGAATTTTTACATTTTTTTTTGTTAGATTTTAACATCGATATTTTTCAATCTCGTTTCCGCTCAAACGAAATGTTCGGTTCTCGATTTTAATGGTTCAAACTTGGAAACGTCATCGCCATAAATGCTTCAACATTTTTATAGCTTTATCTGCAATTGGAAAAAAATATCACAAAGAGAATAGCGCACTGGCTGGCCCCATTCTCGGATACGGCGTAATTAAAATGAACTCATTGCTCCAACGCTCAACGATATGCAGTGGATTTAGATGGAAACAAATTTTTCGCATAACTTTTCGGCAGAGCTGTGGATAAAATCGTTCGATATAGAGGTTACAAGTTTTACCACATACGTGAAACAAAAATATTCATCCGCTACACACAAAATGAATTTAAAAAAAACTTGCTGAAATATTTTTTGAGGGCATAATTGGGAAAAAAAACCTTTAAAAATTTGTATTTATGGTTACACGAATGGAAAGCATATAATAAAGTAGAATTTAAAATAAAAATGTGAAACGCGGTGAAATTCGGCGTGTAATTATAGAAAGTAATTGATTCCGTAGAGAAAGGATTTTTTAATAAAAACAAGTTGGCCGTGTTTTGTTAAAGATTTAGGTTAAATTTGTAATATTCCTAGGCGCATCGATGCGCGCGTTCGAGGATCTAGCGTTACAACGTTGGAGCAATTAAAACTTTCTCGCCCGGGTTGTTGAGGATTGAGCGTGTTATGGGGAGCACGGCAAGGGGAGGCAGAGGCGGGAAAGCGGCGTAGCTGCTTTCGGCTCGCAATAAATCAATCGTGTGATGCTGCACACGGAATACCCGGTTTGCGGACTCTCTGCTCCCGGTCCCCGGCAATTCGTTGAGCGTCCAATGTACATTAATCTTTTATTCCTTTTTATTCTCTTTTATTTCATCCTTTTTTATTCCCTTTTATTTTATTCTCCTTTTTATTCCCTTTTATTTCTTCCTTCTTTATCTCTCTCTCTCTCTCTCTCTCTCCCCGTCTATTTATTTCTGATGCATCAATCCACGCTCAGGACAACATTTTACGCAGAATACTAAAGAGTCTCGAGGATCAACGACGCATTTGGCACGCGTATTGCCAGGGACGAGTCGCGTGCGCGCTGCATTTTTCCGGGGTCAATCAATCCGCCATATGGGCATCCTGCTGGCTCGTTTTAAACCATGGCGATACATCAAAATCAAAGAAACGCTCACGAACTTGTGACCGATTACCTTTTCCTTTTCAACATTAATAGGTACAATATTATTTTTTTAAATCGATTTTGCAAAAAAAAAGATCCTGACTGACATGAAGAGGGACGAAATTTTTCAAGTCATGAAAAATTACCGTGCAGAATAATCGTGTTATTGAAAAAGCCCAAAAACCGATTCACCTTTTCATTGAATTCGTATTTAAAGAGACAAGAAACTGATTTTTTCATCATTTTTTGTCTGGTTCATCGAAAACTCTCGAATTATACACAAATTTCAGTATTCATTTCCGTTTCGATTCCATTTCCAATATCAGCAGAAAATTTTTTATGGAGTGGGCTATATTGAAATTAAAAAATAACAAATGTTCAGAACTTTCACCAAATCAAATTACGGGAACCTTGTGAATTACCTGTACGAGGATATAACCCATACGAAATGTGACTAAATTTATTTTTACTCCCAAATCATGATTGATTTATTCATTTCAATGAATAAAAATAAAAAATGTTTTTTTTTATTCCAACGCAGTGTGTTGGCGCACACATATTTGAGCCGGCTAATTAATCTGACCGATCGACCGCGGTCGCGAAATTCTCGCTCCGCTCGATGGAAATTTTCATCGAAAAACGTGTGTTGTCTCCGAGTAAACAAAGGAAGAAGCGAGAACAATTGATTTTCAGGATAACAAAGGGTATCCCGTCGAAAGCTCGCGCCCTCGCCATTTTTTCATTTTTATTTGGAGTTTCTCCAAACGATATTCTCGGTTCAAATAATCGGACTTCATTGCTTGCCTTTCTTTCAACTTTTGGCACAAATCAATCTATGAATTTCTTCCCACGACGCGAAATCCTCGAGCCGAACGAAATCTCTTCGATCGGGTTTTTTTTTTGTCTTTTAGTCACGGTTTGCGACGATCTTGTCCCGGATTTAACTGCGTGGCTCATCAATCCGCACGGAATCAAAGAACGAGTTTTCGAGTATACACGGAATGAGGGTGAGAGAGAGAGAGAGAGACGAAGGGAAAATGGGAAAAGGACATCGAGGACCCTTCCGGAAGGTCCTTGATGCGATTGCGGCTCAAAATAAGCCCGGCAATGCGAAACATCGGGATGGTCGTGTAATAGCTTTCCGAGTTGGTCTACGCGTATTTCAAAAGGTGCCCAAGAGAATGAGAGCGAGGGAAGAGCTTCTGCGGTTTCATGAAAAGCGCACGCCCCGAATTTCGGTGAACTTGAAGACTCGTAACCGAGACTCGAGCGCAAATACGTGTCTAGCAGAAGAAGAAAGCCATCAGGAATCAGTGCAAATGTTACTAAATCCGAAGAAAAAATGGTGAACGGAAATCGATTTTTTTCTATAAGGAAATAGTATGGCAAATTTTGAAAATTAAAAAAAAATCGCTAAAAAACGGATTTTTTGATCATTTTTTTTTAACTTTTCAGTATAAATTCTTGCATTCTTGCGCTCCGAATACATATAGCATTTTCGTTATCTACTGCAAATTTTCGATCAAATAACCCCTTAAAATCGAAAAAAAATCAAAGAATGTGATTTTTTGAAAAAATCGAAAGCGGTACTCCTTAAAAAATTCGCAAAATTTTTTTAAACTTTTTTTTTATTTTAAGAGCCTATTTAATAGGAAATCTTCTGTATAGATAACGATACTTATTCAGAGAGTGCAATAATCCAAGAATTAATATTGAAAAAAATAAAAAAACTGATCCAAATTTCATTTTTTTTTTTGGCTTGTTCGACATGAGTTCTTGGATTTCGACCCACATAATTAGCATTTTCGTTATATACGTTAAATGTTTTTTTAATTTAAAAAAAATGTGTTCATTTTTGAAGAGGGTTGATCTAAAAACCAGGTTTTTGACTTCTTTCATTTTTTTCGTTTACTTTCGAATAAAAAAAAAATTTTTTTTTATCATTATAGTTACAATCGCGAGAAATAATTGGAAGAGCGAAATTTCTCGAAATTCTTCTCCACCCTGCTGATTATATTTTCTCAAACGCACATTTTCCTCCTGACGATCTGGTTACGTAACGAAAAACTGTTGTAAAACTTTGTACAACATTTTCCCCCGCGGTCCCACAGCCCCGTTCGCTTTTTTACAAAGTCCGCTTCGCGATGAAAACGTATAGAGAGAGAACACAACTCTTCACAAAAAGTTTCGTGACTCGTGAAAGACAGAATGTTGGAAATTTTGCGAACCAGTTTTTTATAGCAGGCTGTTAGCCTCGATTGAATTCGTTTTTAAAATAACACACCGCACAAGCCGTATACGCGTCGAGCGCGCGAAATTAAAAGTGAAGGAAAATTCAATACGACTTCTCGTTTATTTTCGTGTTTCGAGATAATAAATTTTCTGCAAAGCGCTTGCCAGAGGGATTCGGTCATTATACGAATAATTATATAAAAAAATCAATACATATTTTTCCCGCTGAGGATAAATCAGACTGCGATAACAGCCAATGTATTATCATATGAATATAGCGCTCATCTATTCATTTCTCGAAATAATATTTTAATACGCTTCTCAATAATACGGGGAGGGAAAAACATCGTGTCCGTAAATAGGGGATGCTTGAAGGGCGGCAGAATATAGCCTTTCACGTAAACTAAATTCGTGAAATCTGTAAAAAGAGGAGAAAGGGGGAAACGGAAGGCGAAAAACGCTCAGAGTGAATGAAATACACGTGATTATATAGTACCTACTCGGTGAGGGTTTTACCTGTGTGCGTGTTTAAATCTGCAAAACGCATAGAATGGGAGCTCCTTCTATATACCGCACTCTCTGGATTCGGAATTTTCCCATGAAAGCAGACGCGTCAAAATTTTTCTCTCTCCATCCGCCTGTGTTTCGCGACTTGTGCTTTTTTTCTTTCTGCTGTTCGGTCTTCTCGATTTGGAGGTACGCGTTTAATGAGTTGCTGCGGATTCGGGCTTTGAAGAGCGCGATGAAAAAAAATCTCAGCGTGGAAGGATTAAAAATCGGAAGGATAAAAATAAAATATCAGTTTATAATGGACCCGTACCATAAATTTCAATTACTATTATTTTTTTTCAAGTTCTAGACCTTATCGAATTCGTAGACGATATGAATTTCTATTAATTTTTTATTATATATACTAATTTTAAAAACAAACTGAATAATTTTTTTTTAAATACGAATTTAATTTATATTTTGTACTATATTTTTTTTAATTCGAGAGATGGGTTTATCGTCTATTATTTTATTCATAAAAGTCTGTTTTCGTTCCACAAAACAGAAAAAAAATATCAGAGCGCTTTTACAGTAAATATTGTGAGAATATGAAATTCCTCTCCAGAATTAGCGAGTCATTTTCAACTTGTAAATCTGGCTATATAAAATTAGTCTTGATAATCTTCATTATAAATGTATAAATGTATATATTTAAAGATTTCTGGGGACGAATAAGTCAGGACGGATGGAAAAAAAGACTCGAGATATTATAATTTCAATGTTTTTCGTCATCAAAGGATATTCGTTATTTTGTAAAAGAGCCCTGCGGAAGTCACGTGGCGGAGTGAACTCGTGCCGATTTTAGCGAAATAAATTCCGAGTCTCTGCGGGCGTATAGTGCGAGGACGTAGCAGGAGAGATTGCGTGACCGAGGCAATTCAATGAAAGCCAGATTATCCGTCGTGATCGCAATCCGTTGGTAGGGCAGGTGCTAGATCACCGCAGCGCAGCTCGTTCGTAAATGCTCCGCCGCCGCGATACTCGATGCTTCGCTCCCGGTGTACATTTGTGTCTTCGAATCGAGAGACGTTCTGCCCGCGTGCCCTCTCCCCCCCCCCCGCCGAGTACATCCAATTTCCGGCAAGGAATTACCTTTCCAGGGTTATCGCGAAGATAGCGTTACACAGTGAGAGAGAGAGAGAGAGAGCTCCCGAACTCCGAGAGTAACCGCAGGCCCTAGCTCTCCGGCCCCTCACTGCCCGTTCCCTGCTTCCACCCGCCGAGCCGCGCCAACAACAGCTCTCCACTTTTACACCCGCCTTTCTCCATCAGAAACAACACACACGCTTCCTATCGCTGTCTCTCCGCATCCTAGCTCCCCTCCGCCCACGTTCGCTCTCTCGACTCGCCGCGGCAACCAATTTTCTCATTTATCGAGTCCCTCCCTGGCTAATTCACCGATTCGCATCCGCTTATTTTTATTATCCGAGTTTTTACTTATCATTATTAATAGTCATTTATGCGGGAGTTGTTTCAAAAAACAGTTTATGAAATTGATGAAAAATTTGTGTGTGCCGAATTTGAAATGATTCTGACTTTTTAGAATTTTTTAACGTGTGTTTGTTTGTAACGTTTATTGATAACGTTTATTGTTTCTGATCGGAAAAAAGTGTCTTTTCGATAAGATATGAAATATGTATGCCAAAAATCAGAAATTTCAAGCGACGAAAGCTCAATTCGCATTCCCTTTATTATTTTTGTCATGCGATATATGCCAATTTCATACATAATTCTATGACAATTTATCGATATCGCTGTCGTTTCTGTAATTTCAGAGCACTCGGTACATAATTTTCGTTAAACGCCAGGAGGAAAATTCGTACGGTTCGAGAGAGAGAGAGTACGTTTTTTTCTCTATTTCTTTGATATTTTTCGCTGCTCAAAGTGAGCAGGCTCTCTTCCTCTTTCCGAGGCTACAAACGCTTTCTTCCCCTTGTCCGTCTATACGCGGCGGTTACCGCGTTCAAATTATGCAAAGAGGGAAGACACTGACTATCTCAACGCAGGACCTACTCCTCGAACGAGCGCTCCGTTGCTCTCTTCTTCCCATCTCGTTTTCCTCACCCGCCCTGTTCCCTCATTCTCTCTCTCTCTCCTCACCCCATTTCCCTTTTTTTTCTTTATTTATCTCTCTCATTCCTCTTTTTTCATTTTTTCTCTTCTTAACCAACCCTTGTACTTACTTATGTTCTATATCTTCGAATCTCTCAGTGTTCTCAAACTCTTTCCTCGAAATTAAAGAAAAAATGAGAAAACGTATACGAAAATGGAGTAAAAACATTTTTGCCGAAAATTAAATAATTTTTCACTTCGTGGAATAATTCTCCCTACCTCTGACTCTTTAAAGCGTTTACATTTCTTTTTTTCATTTTTGTTTTTTCCTTTCGTGAATATTCATAATGAGCATTAAATAAATATTTACACATATCGCGAATACGATATTTGATATTGAATTTTTATTTAAAATTTGTGTATTTTTTTTTGTTTATCTTCTGGTGCTTTTTGCCTCGACTTTGTGTATGCTCAGCGAGGAGAGAGAAGATGCAGACTATGCAAACGAGGCGCTTTCCTCTTTTATTCAATTTCGCAGGAAAACCGGAAGTACGGGCGCGCATAGAGGATAAAAAAAATACCGCGGAGAAACATTTTCCCTTCTCCACCTTTTTCGAAAAATAATGGGATTTTAAATCTTCTACGAATCATTAATCTTATTTTTTAATTTTAATTTTGCATATCTTTTTATATATCAAGGCAATTAATAATTTTTGAACAGATCACTGTACATCTTTGACCCAATTTCTTAATCCGGTTTTATTTCGATTATTGTTATTTTTTAACAATAAGTCATTTTCATAGTTCAATAATTTTTTTTAATCTCGTGATTTGAGCAAAAAAATGTACTGTTTGGCTCTTCATATATTTTATAAAAATATGAAAAATGCCATCTCATAAGATTTTAACGAACCATTAATTTCGTTTTTTAATAAATTTTGTTAATCTCTTGTACGCCGAAAAAATATAACGCCTAAATAAATTTTGCAATATTTTTTTTTCGAGCGATGAATAATTGAGGGAGATATGAAAATTGGTGGTTTACTCACAGTGAACGTGAAGCATCATTTGTTTACTGACCGAGGGCGGGACGCCGTTGCTGGCTATGCACATATACTTTCCCATCTCGCTCCTCGTCACTTTATTCAACGTTAAAGTATCTCCGACTACATTCGATTCTGAAATCATTGAAAACAATTTGTTTTTGTACTTTTAACGAAATTTTGTAATTTTTACTACATGAGTTAATCGTTAAATATTTTTAAATGTCAAAATCAGCACATCATCTTTTTATTTTTTTCATTGTACTTTTTTGAATATACGTGTATGTATTTTCTCTGTCCGTAAAATACGATTTACACTTAATACGAATTTACTCGACCTTTACCACATACAAAAAGATGTTCAACTATTTTTGCAAACGGAGATACGCGCGTTTTGTCTGTTTTTTTTTCTTCATGTTTGCTTTCAAAAAATCTAAAAAAAAACTGCTGAAATTTTTGAAAGTAAATACTGCAAGGATATCGAATTTTTTTTATGAGATATAGTGATTGGCTCTCAGTTTGTAAATATTGCTATTAGGTAATATTTTTGTTAACCTTATTATTATAAATATAATGCAGAAAAATTCATTTGCGTAAATGGAAATGGAGCTAATTTCGTATAAACCAAAGCTTCGTTATACATTCTTATGAAAATGAAAAGGCCAGTTTTGTTTGCATCAAATTTTTATCAGCAGCTTGCTCACACGTCGGTACGTATATGGGATAACATTTTTTAATTGGTCTCGTTAAGCTGTAGAGTAAAAAAGAAGCAAAAACCGAGTTCACCGTGTGATGAACTCCGGGGTAGAAAATTAGTTGTCGGACCGTTCACTATGCGCACCATGGAAACGTTTTTTTTTCGTATAATAAAAAAGACGATGAATTTTCCAGAAATATTTTTCTTTTACGTAACTCGCTATTCAATGTGTTTTTGTTCATGAAAAAAAGGCCGGTTTATTGAGACACATAAACATTGTGGAAACAGTTATTGTTACTTTAAAAGGGACAATAATGAAAACTCTAGAAAAATAATTGAGTTTTCATCTGAATCGGAGCTCTCTGAAAATTTCATGTCATAAATTTACGATGAAGCGAAAAATCGATAAAAATGTTGATCAGCGATTGATTGAAAAATCGAGTGAAAAGTAATTGAATTGAGAAATTAAAGTGTTTTAAATGAATCGTCGTGACTTTTTTTCCGATAATTTGGGGATAATTGCTGAGAGGATCGAAAAATTCTTACGCCTTGTTTTGGAGCCACCGGTCGTGGTTCTCGTAATAATGTCGCCCCGATCCTCCCGGCGCCAGGCTATTTCGGGTTCGGGATAGCCTCGCGCTTTGCACACGAGCTTTGCCGAGCCACCCTCCGGCACCATTAAATCTCCCGATGTTTCTTCGTAAATGATATCCGGTGGGATGACCACTTCGAGATAAGCGCTCTGCAACAATTCCGTCCAAAATTTATCGTCTCGTTGACTGATTCATTAATTATACACGATTTTTCACTTTCTCCACATCCCACTCACATTTTTCCTTTTGTATTAAATTAATTCGTCGATTAAATTATCGTTTTACACCCGAATTCAGAATGATACTTTGTGAAATTTTACTACACGATCCATTATACCACAAACATGAAATGTGTATGTAACGATTTCATAAAAATAATAATGCTGATAAAAATTTTATTTTTTTTTGTCTTCACAATAATTTTATAACATAAAATCTGGTTAAATATATAATTATGGTAAATAATATGAATATTATAAATTGTTACATTATTAATTTTTCACAGATAAATTTCATTCATAAATGATGGAAATAATGAGAATTTGAATTTTTCGATACATGCAATTGGTGCAACATTTTTTAGTATGAGCTTTTGAAGCAGTGTAAAAAAATTACTCGATATTCTATATTTTTACTCACACGAGATTCTCTTGACATTTTTTGCATCATTTTTTTTTTTGAAAAAAATAATTATAAAGTGAATAAATTTATTCAAAATCGTATCTCAGTAAAGAGCTTCATGGCATAAAATATTATTTCATTTTCGATTTTTAATACGATCTCGTTAACATCAATAAGCTCTTCAAAACTTCGAATATCGGATATGAAATGAATTCTCGATAATTCGAAAAAAAATCATTGTCATATGGAAAAAAAAGGTGTTTTGAGCATGTGTAAACTTTGTGAAATTTTGAAACAAATTTTGACCTAAACCATATTCCAAAGAGGAGAAAGAGTAGTGAAAAATCGTTAGCGAGAAAAAATCCGTTCGTCACAGAAAAAATATTAGTACGCGGAGATTGGAAAAATAAAATGATAAAGAGCTCACCTGACTCTTCATGGGATCGGTGTTAACTTGACACATGTAAACACCGCGATCCTCGGGCCTGGCACCCTTTATGTGTAACGTCCACGTATTCTGGTCGCTGTGGGTCACCGACAGACGAGCATTGTTCGTTATGACGTGCTCGTGAATTGCGAGAATCGCCTTTGTGTCAGCTTTTATCCAAGCAACCTGTCCCACGATCACAAAACGCATTGCTCAGTAATATTCATCAAATACACAATGTCCCTTTACTCTTTTTTTTATTTTTTTTTATTATCCCCCCTTTAAATCCATTTTTTACTCGAAACATTTGTTTGAAAAAGAAGATCACATCGTCATATTTGTCATTGCCATATATTTTTTATTTTCAGTCATTTTAATTTAAAACGAGAATAAACATTTATTGTATACTTTTCATTAGAAAATATGGTGACTTTACAGATATGTTTTATTTTTTCATTTTTGTTTTTTTTTTTAATAAATTGTTATCTCTCTCTCATATGTTTGTCTCGTGAGAAAGTTTTGTGGGACGGGAAAAGTATTCGGGTGATAAATATTCTGTGGATTTTTCGCAGATTCATCTTTCAGCGAGCGCTCAAATCTGACCGTGAGTCGTTTTGTCGTCGTATCGAGTGAAACTATCTATCAGTCTTCTCGGAGAAAAGTGTATTCTTCTCTCGTCTCTTGCATATGTGAATTTTCTCGCTTTTCATATCGCGCATATCACGAAAATCGAAGTCGATGAGTTTTGAGAAATCGTCATAACGCACCGGCTACGACCCAGTGCTTTCCCATTTATAATTCAGTATATATTCAGCTTTTTTTGACTCACGCAGACTCGTTGAATATGAAAAGATTTTTCAAAAATTAAAATCACTGTTTTCCAATCTTTTTTCCTCAATTTCATAAAGTGTAACTTTAAATATTATAAATATATGTAAATATATTTATTATACTGTATTTCTTTTTTTTAAATTTTTTAAATAAAAAATTATCACTCCATTTTTATTCGAAATGTCATATAAGAAAAGGTTTTAACCAGAATCGATTTTATCGTTCTAAAATATATGTATATATATCTCCTGTTTTTACGATAAATTTAACGTTGTATTTTCTTTATATATCGTCGGTATAAAATTAATTTAAAGGGAGTGCCAAGTGACTCGGTTCAAAGTAGGATTACGGCCGTGCATCTGTATGTTATATTTTGTTGGCATATCTTTGTTTCTAAACAGATGGAAAATGCGATAGGGTTGAAGCGAGTCCGTGCGCGTTGCTTCTCTGAGTCGGCCCCGCTCTCGCCTCTTTCCGTACGTGACCCGCCGACGAGAATCGGAAAAGCATAGCTTTCTTTCTCACACCGGGATGGCTCAGTGACGTGAAAAAAGTTTTGTCGAGATACTCGCGTGTCTCGAATACCGCCCGCGTGTGTGTTCACCCCCTCCCCCCCCTCAGCCCCTTCCCCATTCCGTCGCTTTCCATCCATCTGCCATTCACCATTCGCGATATGAATAATCCCTCTTCACTCCGTATAATCGCGCTGACTTGCACCAACTTAGCGTATACGGAACACATTTTCCCGGAACAAAAATTATAAAAAAGGATACGAAAATCTCGCAAAATAAAAAATATCTCTCATTCGGTCGAATTCGTTTTTCAGTCTTGCTCGACATTTTTTTTTACCCCAAATTTCGAATTTCATATACATTTTCAAAGGTGTCTCTGAACCTTACAGTCCGTTCCATTGGGTCGTGAAATCAAAAGTAATACCAAAAAACTCTCCATACATTTTTTTAAACAATTATCTATGTTTTATACCAAATGATAAAAACCCCCTGACCTTTTTTTTTATCTGGTTCGTTCTTCTCGTTTCCACTCGTAGTTTTTGGAATGTATATATTTTTGAATTATTATCGTCCCTTTTTATTCCCGGAGATGAAAGTTAACGTTACAATGACGGAAGATAAGTGTTAAATTACGCGGGCCTAAAAATTATAATCTAACAGTCGAGTTAAACAAAAGTGGATACTCACGATTCAAAACGTATGCTCGTAATTACACTGAATAATACTCCACGCTCTCGGGTTAAATTGAATTTTTTAACGGTCAGATCGTAATATTTAACATCCCGCGGACAGGAGGGGAAAATGGTCGGCGAGAGAGAATTTCAAAAGCCCCATCGAATTATTATCCAAGACAAATTTTTTCCCCGATAAAAAAAATCCCGATATTTATCGCGCCAAAGAGAAAAAAGGAAAATAATTAAAAAAGAGCGTTCGCAATCAAAGATTAAAAAAATCATAAATCAAACATTTTCGAGGGTCTCTACTGCGGAAGATAAAACGATGAAATTTATCTCTCGCGAGAGCGTTTTTTTCTCCCGACGCGTCTGACAAGACTCTTACTCGATCTACTTATTTTCCGGCGAAAAAAATTCGAAACGCACTTACAGAAAGCTGGCTTTTGAAAGGGGTCTCTTTCTCTCTCTCTCTCTCTCTCTCCCCCCCCCCCCGCCCCTCGCATTCAGTAAGCTCTCGTCATCTATAATATCGTATAATCTATATACGCGCGTAACCTATCTCTTTGGAGAACGTACCTTTTTTCCCGGGGCGCCTCTATCATCCCTCTCTCCCCCAAACCTTTCCATTCGCGAGCTCTTTCATATGCAAACGGTTTCGGTGCTCTCTATTGTTGCGCATTGTGAGGATCGTGCAGGCGTCCCGGTCTCGGCGTCGTTTATTTCACTCTACCACACGGACGATGAGCCAGACTCACTCCCTCTCCCCCTACCCCTGTCCCCCGAGCAATGCCTTCCTATCCCTACCGCCGATGCTATTCCAAACCCGAACATCCTGTCACCTCTTTCAATTTTATTATTTCTCATATTCCTATATCTATTTCCACGAAAAATTTTATCCCTGTTTCCGTCTCTTCGCTCCACCCTTTTTCTTTTCTTTCTCTTTTGTCTTCCTTCATTCGTTCCTTCGTCCTTTTTTTTTCATTTCTTCTGGTTCGCTGTATTTTATTCCGCAGTCGAACGCTCCCGCGTGCTTTTTCTTTCTCTACTTTTTGTTTTTGCGGAACAAACCGCGAGCTTTATGCCGCTGGCGAAAATATTGTCTTCTTTTTTTCTTGGGCATGTATATACAAGTTTCAGTGGAAATGTATGGATGCACGAATGTTTCTCGATACTCTTTACAACTGTCCTATTGTCGTTACTTTCACTCCTCGTTCTCTCAGCGCGCGGATAAATGGATAAATTCGCTAATTAAAAGTTTTTCGTTCCGCCTCTTTCTCTCTCTTCTCTTTTTTGTTATCCCTCTCGCTCTTTCTCTCTGCAGTTCTCGAAGCCTTCCGGCTCTTCCGCCGGTTGCATTTTTTCTTTCGTTAACTCTTTGCTCCATCTTTAGCCATCAGCTTTCGAATTTATTTGTTTTTTTTTCTACTGTTCTCGTTCTCTCTCTATCCTTCAATCCTCGCTCACTAATCTCCGTTTCCCGTTCGCCATATCCTACCTTTTTCCACTTCCGAACGTCAGACTTTTAATGCGTGCGTTTCGACAATTGCTTCTTTTCCTGTTCTCGAATTTTTCGACGATTTCGTTTTACATTCTCTCTCGCTGACATTATTCTGCTTTCGCTTCCGTCAGAATCAAGTACTCCGTGTGCTGCTTTTGCATGTACGTAACTGCGAGTAATTCAACCGCATTCCGCGAAACCAAGTATTTGCGATATTAAAAAAGTCTTTTTAATATAAAGTTTTCACCTTCGAAACATTTGTGTCCTATTTTTCAAGCGGATTCTTGGAAAAAAAAGAATTTGAACTCCTCTTCTACAAAAAAAAAATCGTTAAATGAAAAATCGTAAAAATAGGCTCAATTTATCCCGTATATACGTTTCGTCCCGTGTTTTCGTGATTTTTTTAACAGAGAAAAAAACACAAAAGAATGTTTCTGGTGAAAAACGACAGATCGTATATCGTGTTATTTATTTATTGTTTTTTTTCTATTTCGTTTTTTTTTTTAATTTACCGAATTCTCGAATTTCGTTTATCGAGTGCATCGTGCGATGATATTAGTGTGTCTCATTTCTTTTATATGCTTATCTACATTCACGTACGCGGGCACGTACATATATACATGTATACATTCTCGGGAATGGAGAATCGACGAGAAACAGTGAAACGCACTTCCGCTCGCCCGTCGCACTCAAATTATTCTTTCCCTCCCCCTCCCCTGGATTTATCTATTTTCGTGTTACAGCTTGCACACGATATAAAATTGTCCAATATAACGTATTCGCGTGTACATAAACGGATGATGAGTGAGACAGCATGAGAAAAAGCGAGAGAGAGAGAGAGAGAGAGAAAGAAAGAAATAAATAAAGAGAGAGAGAGAGAGGGATATAAATAAAGAGAAAAAGCGAGACAAACGAGAAAACAAAAAAAAAGAAAGCGAATGAAAATAATCTGTGTGCAAGTTTGGACCTTTATATCCGAGTTTACACGTGCGGCAACTCCGCCCAGTTTTTGACGAAAGAGCAGCAATCGAGCTTTGAACTTTTATTTTTCCGCTTTTTTCCTCCCTTCTTCTTTTTTTTGCCCTGCTTTTTTTCCCTTTTTTTATCGTCAACGTTTAACAACGTGAATCATTTCGTCCGTGGATTCCCGTATGCGTTTCGTTGTCACCGTTATGTGCGATTAACGATCGGATATTCATCCCTCGAGTGACGGAAAAAAAATGGTTTCACCGCACGCGTATACGGCGAGAGCGGACGATTTAATGGGAGTGTATTCATGGGAGGCCGGCTAACCGAATTCGCCGTTGAATTCGTCGAAAGGTGTAATACGTGCAATAATTGAAAAATTGGGAAACCGAGTGTGAACCTTGCCCTTTTTTCCCTTTTTTCGAGTCGCCATTGGCCCTCGCAAGCTCTCCTCCTCCCCCGTCCTCCTCAACGACGCTCCGGACTCGCCCGCCGGCTCACTCTTATTTTCTTACTTTCCATCAGTCACCGAGCTCCTTATTCCCTCTTTTCGTCATTTATTTCCTTACGGATCTTTTCTTTCTTTTAAAAATATCCGACTGTCTTTCAATTTCTCCCTTGATTATTCAAAAAACATTATCTCGTTACCAATAAATTTTATAATTACTTTTGGCAGTTTATTTAATTTTTGTTTTCACGTAAAATACATTTTCGTGATTAAGAAAGAAAAATGATGTCGAATATTTTCATTTACCGAGAAAAATCTATTTTTTCGATAAAATTTATTTATACATGTTCGAGAAAAATTATTTTCTCATATGATTCGTGCTCCTTGGAAAAAGTATTTCAATGCGCATCGGAAAATTTATATTTGCGTTCTGTTGATGAAAATTTTCCATTACCGGCGGCCCTCGTATATTTTTGTATATTTTTCTTGAATATTTTAACGTTAATTTCAGGTTTGTTCGTTTTTATGTAAGAAATGACATTATATTGATTTAATCTCAATATTTTTATTTTGACGCAGTCAGGTCGAAAGTGCTCTTTTACTCTCATAATCATGCTCATGCAACCCTAAAATTATCATGTATTTATTATTATACGTAATATGTAGCATGGACGTTGTTTCTGTATGTACTTTCTCATCGGTAATGAAAATTCATGCATCCTGCGGGCATGCCCCGGTCAAAGTTAATATCTTCATATTATTTGCGATCTTATTAGTCGTTTTATTGTACCTTTTGATTAAATTCCTCCGATTTTAAATGAGACGAGAAATGGAAACAAGCTTCGATAATACTCTACGATTTTACATTTCAATTATTATTTTACATTTTAATCCCGCTTTATTAGTTTTTTTTTAGTCATTAATTCCGTTTACGCAGTCTTTTCATTTGAATTGAAGAGTTTCATGCTCTCGCAAATTATTTCTTAGTAACTGAAAAAAAATTAAGCACGATCATTTTATACCATACTTTATTCAATGTACATCTCTCAGACGTTTAGTAAAAAAAGTATCGTTTCATCGAAAGCTGCACAATTTCGTTATTTTCATAAGAATGAAATAACAATCTTTTCAAAGGAATAAAATACATCGTAATACCTTTTTATCTATTATTATTATTATTAATATTATATATGAAAGTCATCGCTATCATTGAATTTTGGTAACAGTGGTAATTGTTTTAGCGAAATAATCATAGAAACGACATTGATCCCTGGAGAGATAAAAATAAAGGCGAAAATTCGAGATCGTTCCTTCGGTCCTCTCATTCTCACTCCCCCCCTCTCTCTCTCTCTCTCTCTTTCTCTCCTCCCGTATCGTTTTCACAACCTCCAGGGTTTTGTGGCGAGAGTGCAATTGCAAAGTGCAACTTTCCGTTTCCCGCCCTCGTCCCCCCAAACGTTTTCAAACTGTAACCTACTTTTCCTTGTTAATTTGCAATCTAATTACGTATTATGAACACGTGTGCCATACTTTTCGCGTTCAAGAATCCGCGCTAGCGCATTATTTCACCCCTTGCGGACACAAAAATAAGAATTCATGAATAATATATAGAAAGCAAATTCTTCCATCGAATTCTATCTCGCAACGTAACTCTCAATTATTCATGAAAAAAATCTCCTCTCTGCTTTCAAGTAATATAATTATTTTCGGGAGTTATATATTTTGCATATCAAAGCGATCGGATTTATTTTCGCTTTAAAACGAACACAGCTACGACAATGCTAATTTCGATAATAATGCACTTTTGAAATGTTTCATTTTCAATTCACGTCAGGACTATTTTTTCAGAATCACAAGTCTCAAAATTCTTTCGAATTTTTGTGTAAACTGGTCAAACGGCTTATGTTCTCGACATATTCTTCGCTTCTCACGAAATTTTTATTTTTCCAGATTCTGGAAGTACGGGGGAAAAAAAAGAGAAAAAAGGGGGGAGGGGGGAATTCGAAACTTTTTCCTCGTCACGGTTGCGTAGTGTTGGCGGCCGTGTGTCTACCACGAATCCTTAAAAAGTCTCCTCGGAATGCATGGAAAGAGAGAGAGAGAGAGAGAGAGAGGGACATGCGAGAAAATCGGTGAGACTTTCGATATTTTTTTTCTCAATTTTTTTTTCTTAGGAAGGTCGGTGGCTGCTTTTTCCGAAACTTTTACCCCGGAAGCGTCAGGACTCATCGTCTCCGTGTGCGTCCATACGCGCGCTCCGCGCGAGCAAGAACTTTCGCCAGCCTGTGTCGAGCCGTTACACGCGACGCTCCTCTTATAAATTTTTTAACTCCGGCAAACTCTCAGGCAGGAAAACTCAACGTACGTAGAAGAAACAGTGAATTTTCGCGCGTTTACGAGTTTTCAACGATATTACATTGTTACCCCGTGTACTCGATGGCGGATTAAAAAAGGAGGAAAAAGTATAACTTTTAGCTATATACGCGAATAAATTATTATCACTTTTTTGCGATTTTGCTTTCTCGCGAGAAATGTTTCGTTCGATCGAACGATTGCTTCAGATATCATCAGGGACGAAGAATTTTTAAAAATTAGTAGAGATTTTTTTTATCTCTTTTTTGATTTTTTTCTTTTTAACGATGAGGAACGATTTTTTTTGGCCTAATTTGTTCGATACTTTTATTGTATCGGGTGTGAGCGCGAGATGGAATAAATTGTGTTTCTCGAGAGACGGAGGATCGAACGTGCCATGCTCGTTTTGACAAGTCGAGTCGAAGGCTCCGATGACGAGAAGGAATTTTATCTCCGGCGTTTACAGGCTAAAAACGCGACGAGGGAGTCAGCACAGAAGAAAAAACGGAAATCGAATGTTCTCGAAAAATGTCGCCCGTCGACGATCTTCAATGCTCCAATGCTCACTCGTCGGCTATTCACAAATATCTCTTCTTCTCCTCCTCTCTTCTGCTGCTCCTTTCGTCTACAATACTCCACGTGGGCGTCGCTTACATTTTGCTGGTCGAGTTGACAGCTTTTTAGATATACTTTTTCTCTTATTTTCTCAATTAATAAAATAATTAATTTTCATACCGATTTATTTATCTATAACACTTTGACGAGAAATTGTGTATTATTTTTGGACACTTTTCACCGTTACATTTTATTCTACTATTCTAACTACGAAATACGCCAATTATTTCGTTTATTACATTCACCTTTCTAATTTCGCAACGATGAATTCTACCTTGTTATGGCAATTGAAGGAACACTATTGTACGTTGTGAAATGTCACATGGAATTAAATTGAAGTGCCTCTAATGAAGTGCTGTTTGCTAATTTCGATTGACTCCTCTCTGTATTTCATGTCAAATGTCTATTTGCCCGATCGCGTGATTTCAATAATACTTTGGCCGTCGTTAATTTCAATTGCGGCTTATTCATTATTTCTGACTCTTCCTCGCGTTTCTCGATTATCCCATCAACGTGTCTTTTTTTGCATCTCTATACAAATAAACCCGATCGTTTGAAAATGAAAAATTTACCTTAACCCGTATATAGAATTACTGACAAATAATCATGAGATAACAAATCATGAAAATCGAATTAAATTGTCGTAGCTGTATTTAGCATTTAATTTACTTAATATTTTTCCCTATAATTCCACTGTCGTCAGTGTAAAAAATAAGTTATCGTATGTATTCACCTCTGTTAATGTGTGCTTTACGTTCATATTTGTCCTAATTATTTGCCCTTTTTATTTAAGTTCATTAGTGAAACTCATTTAAATAATATCTTCCTACCTATTTTCTCATACATCGACTTTATTAACTAATCAAATTTATTTAATCGCGCACAGGCTTCAAATTAGTGTACATATCAGGCATTGGCCAACAAAATTTATTTCTTTTTTTATATAAAGGGCTCCAGTGCATCGTGCTTCGTGCTTTCTTCTTACAGAGCATTATATATAGTGATACAAAATTAACCACGATCTCCATCTTTTCAATCAAGAATTTTGTCGTATCAAAATTAAAATGGAAAGAAAATTTTTGGATAAATACCGTTTCGTAATTCTTTTCGTACATGAACAGTACTTCTGGGTTCGTCAATTCAGGCATTGGCAAATCTTTCAGTGCACCAATTTCATAACGTGCTGCGTGCTCTTAGTAGACCCAAGCATGAGATACGTTCTTTTTATTATTTTCATCATTTCTGTTATATTAAAATAATATGCGCTATCGAGAGACGGTTTACTCAGGGAAAATATGCTCCGGATTAATGACCCCGTTATAAAAAATCCGAAAATGTTTTGCACGAGATAAAATGGAGTACAATTTAATAGAAATGTTTCACATAACGATTAGTTAATAAAAATGTCAATATAAAAATCAATGAGTTATGGAATACAACAGTAAGTAGTAAATGAAAATCAAGTGTAAAAAGAATAAGTAGAAAAAGAAAAGCGAAAATTTGTTTTGATAGTCTGATAAAATGTAGCGCAGAACAGTAATTTCCCCTGTGAGCCTCGAGGATCGATAATGAGAGTTGAATTAGACTGTAAATTCAGACATACGGAAGCCTCGCGATATATTGGACAGTTTATTCATTTATTTGTCGGTTTTATTAATTTATTCAGACTCTTTCTGATTGGTGCGAGGTTGATGATTCTCATATATAGCAACGCTGGTGCGTAAATGCATCGAGCTGGTGAGTGCACAGGCAGTCGCGGCAGAAGTGCAGCAAGAGGTAGTAGTAAGTGGGTCCATTTTTGGCAGGCGGAGACATTAATGGTCATATAATAGTTACCCGGGCCTTGGTGCCACTGTGATCTCCACTCGCGTAGGAGGAGGAACTCACCCGGTATCCACCGAGATTATTCACCACGCATGTGAACGTCGCGTCACGACCCTGTGGGATCGTTACGTTCTCCAGAGGAGACAGGAAGTCTGGACCCAGCCCCGTCACTGAAAAACCAACCAAACATACACAATTAGCGACTCCCTTACTCTTCGCCCCGAGATGCCTTTCAAGCTATTCGCTATACTATATCGCACGACAGCTCCTTCCAAACTTTCTTTACCATTTTAACTAAAAATTAAATAATTAAATGCAAGTTCGTTTTTTATAAATTATTCTCAAAAACTAGACGAACCTACTTCTTTAATATTGTACTAATATTTGTACAATATTTCAACTCGTTCAAAAGTTTCTTTACCATTTCAATTAAAAATAAAATAATCAGGTGCATTAAGTTCTTTTTTTATAAATTATTCTCAAAAATTGGATGAACTTTCTTTAATATTGTAGAAATATTTGTGCAATATCTCAGAAAGTTGCACAGTTTAGAAATCGGGATATTTCAATAAGTTGAATATCACAATTTTTAACTCACCAACTCGCAACTAACGTTGCGAAAAGTAACGATTTTTAATAGTAAATATCTCGATTTGTAAATGGTAAGCTTTTCAAAATTTCACACAAACTTGTATGCCATATTGAAGAATATATCGGTGAACATTTTCAAGAAATTCCATGAAAAACCATTTTCATATACTATACTAAGAATGTCAGCAGCATCAACTCCTTGACCGATTTTTGAAGAGGCTCCTACCGCTCCAGAAATTCTGATATTTAAAATCAATTTTGCTTCTTATTTAATATCGTCTTGTCTGATGAGAGGTATAGATTTGCCCTCTTCTTCAAAAATCGGTCACATACATAATTTGCGTAAAAAAAAAAGGACATTGAAAAAATACAAGAAAAAGAAGTAAAAACAATTTTTTTTCGACGATTTATAAATTTCTTATCAACACGCTTCTCTATTGGCGCGTGTGTATATATGCATAAAAGCAAATCGATTTTCACTCATTTCGTACTTGCTCATATATTTGAAATTTTCCAGTTTTCTTTCGATTTCGATGGAAATTCAATAGTTTATATTCACGTTAAAAAAACAGTTACGAATTGTGTACATTTTTTCCCTACCTCTCTGTAAAAGTACTTTGATACTATTGTGTGAGAAAAATTAATACGTAGAATATAGAAAGAAATCTAATAAGTGTGATCAGGATTCACCGGAAGGACGAATAATTTCTTTTTTTATTTACCGTTTACGAAAGTTTCAACGCAATATCCTTTCAGTGGCAATGGGAAAAAGCTTTCTCGAGTCTTTTAGATTTCGATCCCCTCGAGATTTCTATACGCTCGCGAAAGCGAGAAGACACTTACGGCCATTAAAGTCTCACACGTCTACTTCCGGGTCCGCGTGCGTGGGAATAAAAATACGGGAGAGCGAGGAGTATTGAATTCAAATTTGGATAAGTATGAAGAAAGCGAGAGGGAGGGAGGGAGGGAGAGAAAGTATAGGACGAAACGAGGTGGCGTTCCGAGGACTGTCGTCGTGGCTTGGCATGCCGAGAGGGCAACATTCACCAAACGCGAGACTCGCTGCCTGGAATTTTACGATGGCTATTTACATGGGCGCAATATTTTATACGCCACTTAATGCCGGGTCACGTTCACGTCCTCCCGCTTCTGTCGCGTCCTTTAACGTTTGCCAGCCTCGTCTTTCTCTCTCTCTCGTATTCCCTCGTATTCTCCCTCGCGCTCTCCTTATTCCCACCGCCTCACGGATCTACGACCCGCCACCGATACTCCCATCAGCTCTTCTATTTTCTATATGCACCCTCATATTTATGTGTGTGGATCCGTATATACGAGCAAGAGATGAGATTTTGCGCTTCACCTATGAATCAAAGTTGGGCTTTATTGCATGTCTTTCAACGAGCTGGCATATTCTGTTATCTCGGGGTAAACATCGCCTTGAGGCGAACGCTCTAGCACTGTATCTCCTCGCTCCCTCCCGCCCCCGAAACATTTTATCCAAGGTGCTGAGTCTTGGACAAGAAGCGATACGCTTGGGAACCCAGATAATGGAGAATACATTTTCTCACGACGACACATCCGAACTTATTGTACCTCGATGCGTTTCGGGCTATCATCACTTTGTCATAGAATTTTTTCCCTCTTCGCTTATTACACCACGCTGAAAAAATGCGGTTAATATGAAATATAATCTTTGTTTTAAAACTAAACATTGCGCTTTTCCAGACTTTTTACAATCTTCTTCTAATCTCATGAAAATACCTTTCCAGATTAATATGTCACATTGGTATTTACATTCTTAATAATAAATCAGCAGATCCTTAACTAAACATAAAAACTGCAAGAAACGATTAATTTTTAACTACGTCGAGACTGCTGATGCAAAGGCTTCGTCTAAATTTCAATTATTTAACGTTTATTGATGATTCATTATTCTTCATTTTGGGTCACAGTAAGGACGTTAAACCCTCTGTTACAACCCTGTGGATCGAGAAACAATTTGAAAATTCTCGTCAATATCGTATGAGCTTTTACTGTCTGTCATCCTTCATATTTTCGAGGGAATATTTTATCGTTGTCCCAGAGGATTTGATATTCTTGCGTTTCCGGACGAGGACTTTTATTAATACTCAACTACTGACAGCATTTTAAAAATTTACAGAAATATGACTAAGAGAGAGAGATGAATATTTTCATTCAACCGGTGCATGAAATAAACAATGTAGCCATGTCTGGACTGGAGCTCGTTCGTCCGAGTTCGTTTATCGTGTTCACTGACAGACATTCTCGAGCACGTAATTGCCAGACAATAGGAATGCGGTGGTTTACGACTACAGAAATAACAATTTCAATTAATACAACAAGCCTTGTCTGTCTGATAAGAGCATATTACGTACTCTTTTGTTTCTGGGACATTAAAAAATAAAAATAAGGAATAAAAACGACATAGGAGTAAACCAGATCTTTTCAAAACTGGGTTTTAATTTCGAAATACTTGTCCATCAAACATTTTGATACGAATTACTGAAATAATGTTCAATATGTGACAATAGAAATAAATTGTGTTTAACATTTAAAAATTTCGCGGTGATAACCAAATAGTGTAAGTGGTAAAAGGAAATGGTGTAAAATAATAACACTGGTGTGTTTGTTAAAAGATATGTAGAGCAGTGTTATTTGCTGATTTCACGGGGTTAAAAATCCAAATATCATTGAACAAATCGGTCCTCTAGTACATCTTTGGTTAATCTGATGGTTTGAGAGGAAGCATTATTATTTCAAGGAACTGATATTTAAATATAAAAATTTTTGAAACATTGCCAAAACACTTTGGTACTCAACATCAACGTCACATCTATTATGAAAAAAATTAGTATACACAAAATTTTGTTTAAAAGAACAAGTCTAGATAGTAAATTACCCTATACCATGGCAAATCTCTGCATTCAGAGAGAGAGAAACAAAAAATAATTTACGAACTTGCTAATATGGAATTTTTTACGAACAAAAAGTTGTATTTTTTTGTATTGTATTGTATTTATTTTCCTTTCGTTAAACTTTTACAGTTTTTAACGTGAACCCCCATTTTTATTTTTCCGTATTCCATTATTCCTGCTCCACTTCTTGCCGTTTTTCCTGTTTATCCGAATACCATTTTTCCTGGCTCCGCTCCGTGCCGTTTTTCTTGTTTTTCCGTATTCCATTTTTTCCTGCTCCGCATTCCGTGTCGATTTTTCCTGCTTTTCCCCTCCTTAATGCGTCCGCAGCCGACTTACTCCCCAACCCTGCTGTGTATCGCATTCGCACTAGGACATGGCGAAACTGCGAAAAACCCGTGTTGATACAGTCGACGATGTTTTTCTGTCTTTCCCGGAAGCATGGTACCCCGAGAACCCAGAAAAACCCGTCCCCCGCTCAGAATTTTGATGCCCGAGCGGTCACCCATCACAGTACTGTCCGTGGACAGAACACCAGATTGTTTACAGTTAGTATACTATATAGTTGAAAAAGAAATTTAGCATACTCTTTTTGCTTTTTCGTTTTTAAATGAAAAACGAGGGTGCTTTGTTACCGATATAGACAAGAAAACGATGCTTCGGTCAAGTTTGTCGTCAATTGATCCAATCAATGGTTAGGCACTGAAGGAGACGACTAAGCTTTGAGGAAGGTCCTGCAAAAGGTATCACAAATACACCGAGTGATTCTTCGTTCAACAATGCCATCGACGCTATTTGTTCGAAAGGAGGGGAAAATACCCTCGCAAAGCTTCGCAAAGCCTTTTAGTGCCTCTGGGATTCAACGAGACCGGAGTGTTCCAGGGATCCCAACACTATCTCGTGAAATTGTCGAGATATTACGTGACACGTCATTTTCATGATTGAAACAATCTAACAATGTGATGTAACGAGAAGAAAAAAAATGATAAAAAAAGTTCATGGAACGATCAATCAATTATTTCCAGTTGATTCTGAATTGTTTTATATTCTGAATTTTCTTTTTCAACAGTTCATATAGTTTCATTGGAGAGAAGAGGGAAGTAAAATAAATATAAAAACATACACAAGCCTTTGGAAAAAACGTTCAATGCACACGCGCGTCAGATGTACAGATGGAAAATGTCCGCTTCAATATCGAGGATGTCTCGAATTGACCAACTAATTTCCAGAAGTGTCATTCACAGTGAGAGCGATTTTCAATACTCCCGTTTCGTTGCTTTTTCCCCAGTTTTCTCGTCACTGCACTATATAGTATAAGAGCTTGGCGCTCTCGCCTTCTCGATTCTCTTCGTTCCAATTAAAATATCTAAATTAGGAAAGACAACCGTGCAATGAATTCCTCGAGCTTTTCCATTTTTACAAACTCCCAATGAGATAATTTATCAATTTACAGTGTTAAACAAGTTACAAACAATCGCATCAAAGTTACTTTAAATATCTTTTTACCCATTGATTTTATTATACAAATGCGATAAATTCTCCAAACATTTCTGTTTTTTAAAACCACTAATGAAATAATCAATTTACTGTATTTAGCAAGTTTCCTGTCGTGAATGTAAATTACTTTATATTTTTTTTTCCCAATTGATATTCTTCTTGTACGATGAATTCTCCAAGAATTTTTAATTTTATAAATTACCAATGAGATAATTAATCAATATACTCTGCTTAACAAGTATAACCCAGCATCAGTACGGACAATGTATACAGTTTGCTTTACGTTCTCTTTTTCCAAAATATAAATTCCCATTTTTATGAACCACCAACGAGATAGTTAATTATTTTACTTTATTTAACAAATCACTGCATCAATATTATTAATGGAAGTTGTTTCCGATGATACTTTTTTTCACATCGACGTCCTTTTATTTACGAAACTCGGAATCTCAATCCGTCGATCGAACGAATTTTTATTCGATAAACAGATAATTGTGTATTATTTTGATTTCTGTTTTTTAGAGAAACAAGAGATAAAATATAGAAAGGAATGAGGTTCGAAGCCAGAGGAGATCTCGTTGTCTTTCTTTATCCGATGTTGATGATGTCGGATTCCCAAGGGAGAGGAAGTTATCTCGGTACGGGAAACGTTATTCCCAACGAGAGAGCCCGTACCGAGGACGATCCTCTTGACCCCACGAGGCTTTTCTCCTTGCCTCTATCGATATATATATATATATATATATAGATATCTATAGCGATGAGGACGAGGCGTGTATATACGAGGAGAGAGGACCGCAGCAGTAGCCAACGTTCGACCGTGGCGGACGCGGAGGGAGGCCGGGACAAACCAGTGTGGTGTCTGGCTCGTCCAAACTGTATACCATCCGAGTCTCAGTCAGGACGACTTATATGGGGTTCTAAACGGATTTTCTCCCCCCTCGCTCTCTCACTCGTATTTCTCTCTCTCTCTCTCTCTCTTCTTTTTCCCGCGAGCCATCCTTCGCCCTATCGTCTTCTCGTTTTTTTCTCTCCTTTTTTTACTCCCTCTTCTTATTCTCGCCAACATTTTATCCCGCACGCCTGGCAATTACCCGGAGTCCGACATGTCGGCGATAGAGGATGAACGATGGAAGTACGAAATTAGTTTCGATACGAGAGAGACGCCGCAACTGCTCGGAACTGAGGAAAATAAGGAACGTCTCTCGTTCTCACTTCTCCCTGATGCCGCGTCTTCATATTTTTCATCGACGAAATTTGGCTTATTCTCGTTAACTTGTCTCGAACTTGGTCTCTATAAAGATCTGTACGCTTCCGCAAACGAAATAAACGTTTCCACGCCTCATCTCGTCGGCGATTTGTCCGACAGGCACCGATGATGATCGCGTTTATATTTCTCGACTTACGGATCCCAATTTAATTGGATTTTGAACAATAATAATCTTAAGATTTTGGATTTTGGGTAATTACGTCGCAATAATAATCGCAAAGTGGCTCGGCCATCGACCCCCGGGTCACTCGATGACGTTTTTGTCCTTGTCCGCGGGCGTTGTGCTTGCAATGAATTATTCAGTGGCACGACCCACCCAGGAATCAGTTGACTCCGGGCTCCTCGGGGATCGAGGGAAATTCTTGGGAATAGCAAGGGACGATGATAAAAGGGTGGAGAAAAAAATGAGCTTTTGCCCGTCGCGAAGAATATAGCTGACAACTCGACGACGGTTTTGGTCGTTTCCCATTTTAGGAGACTGCTTGCCCCCGGGAAAATCGGTTATCGCTCCGAGCCGGAGCTTCTCTCTCGAAGCTAGTTGGGCGATTAATTCCTGGTACGATGGAATTACTGCTGAGCGCGACGGACGTTGATGGAAATTGACCGTGCACGTCCAGTTAGTTTTTCTCGAGGTCGGCCGGAGATCCCGCGTGTTCGCAGTTCTGACATGGTGGATCAAACAAGCTCCGGGACGGCATGAGAGCGGGGAATCATTTGGAGCGGCGGCATATCCTGCAGGAAAGCGATTCAGTGCGGCTCTTGACCGATTCCCATCCCTATATGTATACGTATATACACCCCGGGATGCCAAATTTCTGTGGATTTTCGTATGTGCGGCCCGCCGGGGAATCAGACCCGACGACGGGAATTTGCCGGAAAAACAAACTCCCTCATCCCTTGGCTGCTTCTGGCTCGGTTTACTTGT
This sequence comes from Cremastinae sp. A BG-2022a, assembly GCA_030522545.1. Classification (NCBI taxonomy): domain Eukaryota; kingdom Metazoa; phylum Arthropoda; class Insecta; order Hymenoptera; family Ichneumonidae; species Cremastinae sp. A BG-2022a. The sequence goes on along the minus strand of JAPYYW010000233.1, from coordinate 39,162 downwards.
CTTTCATGCTCGTTTATTCTCCCCCTCTCTCGCTCTCTCTCTCTTTCTTCTGTCTTTCGAGGCAACCCAACGCTCGCTAAAGCTTTTCTTCGTCTCCTCTCTTTGCCTTGCTCCGCGCATCGGCGTCTTTCCGCGTCTGGCCCTCCCTCCGGCCAGCCAGCGACGTGAAAGTGAGTCAGAAAGCTCCCGGAGGATTTCGTTCTCTCTGGAACTCGGTTCTCGTCGCGGTTACAAAAGTAAAGGAAAATTGTTCGAGGAGAGGGAAGAAAATCGGTGAAATATAGGAGCGAGAATAAGAGTGAGTAAGCAAGAGGCACACAGCGCAGTCGAGCCCGAAAGCATCCAACCGTGCGCTTACGTGTAAGTGTGCATGCCTCCGCCTGTCTATTTATAGCCACACGATACGTAAATGCCACTGGAGCTTTAACAAAAGCCTTGCGTGTTTCACGAGATTTTTCTATTCACGATAAAATTGCTGTTCGTACGATTGCATGTATATATGCATTCGTGCATGTCGATTGAACGTCCCATACTTTTATTTCTATCAGCTCTTTTGTCTACATACATTATTAATGACGGCCAACGCAAATATTATTTGCGTCATCGTCAGAATAATGTACAGCTCGCGCTCTCAATAGGCCCCCCAAAATACCCGAGAGAAGAGTTTTTCGTGGAATTCGGGCATCCCCATGCAGGGTCTCGTAGACCCATCAAAGTAATTTTTAAAGATTTTTGCAAATTGACGCGAATGGCACAGGAATTATTGTTAATTTATCTTAAGAGCCATTTTTTTGAATTTTTCAATATAAATTATTGGATTGCACCTCAAATGAGTATAGCATTTTCGTTACCTACAGGAAATTTCCGATCAAATAAGTTCTTAAAATCGGAAAAAAAAATCAAAAAATTTTGCAAAATTTGCGTACCCCTTCAGAAATTCACATAATTTTTTGAATTATATTTTTTCGACTTTAAAAGCCTACTTGATCGGAAATTTCCTGTAGTTAACGAAAATGATAATTTTTGGGCCAACTCATTTTTGAGCCAGTTTTTTGAATTTTTAATATAAATTTTCAATCGAATAATAAACTTAACTCTAAAAAGAACTGACTGAATCACGTTAAAAATAATAAGTTCGAAGTAAAAACTAAAAGACTATAGAAAAAGCAAAATGATTTCGAAACGAATGAAAATTTCATTAGAAATTGTGAAAAAAATGTTGTTGTCCTTGCAGGCTGATACTAATTTCGGCAAGAAAACGTATATGAGTGCACGTTCGGGGATCTCGGGGCGTGCGTTCGTGCGTGCAAAGCGCCGGTAACGCTCCGTTCCCCCTCGATCTAAGCTTCGTTTATCTTCTCGGTCTGCGTAAACACACGCTCGGGTGTGCGAGGCGAAAAAGCGTAACCCGCATCATCCCGGAAGCAGAAGAAAGAGGTTAACCATTTGCGAGGGTACTTGTGCCTTTTTTCTCCGTAGCAGCAGGGAAAATCGACGTCTGTGCCCCCGAACAAACGTTAAAGTACGATGCTCTTTTCTCACGAAAGGGATAAGACATTCTGGCGTACGTGGATCCGCACCTTCGAGTACGTGACAAGTGTGATACCTGCACGTATCTAAACGAAAATCCAGAAAGTGGGATAACAGCTTGGAAGGATGAAAAAAAAGGAAAAGAAAGAGAGAACAAGAGAGAGAGAGAGAGAAAACGAAGACTTCTCCCGGAGCAGATTCGTGGCTGCCCGAGACTCCAACCCCGAAGAGAGCAAAAAAAGAAGAAAAAAAAATGTAAAAAAAGGAAAGAAAAACAGAATTTTCGTCGGTTCTCTCGTTGATTGGGTGCGGCGAATAAACTCCGCAATGCCCTCCCCTTCTTCTAACGTACCGTAAAACTCGCGCTTCTGTGTGGTATGTGTTCCTGTGTGTGTGTTTGTACGGCTTGGCGGGCATGCCCAAAGGACTTTCCACTTGGGAAGTTTAAACAGGTATAAATTCATTTTTTCCTCCGACGAGTTAAATGGGAAGAGGGGGTGAGTTTTTAAAAATTCGGGCTCTTCCCGCGACTCGATTATTTTTAGTTTGCCGTGCGGAGGGAGGCACGACGCCACGATTTCTCGGGGTCCTGGACGATGAAATTTCGAACGGAACTCCCTGTGCGCGAGGATGATAGCGGTCTACGAATCGCTAGTCGTTTCCCTCCGTCCTCGCTCGAGCCCGCCCTACGTCGTCTCTCCGCGTTCTCTCGCCCGCCAGTGTGGACGTCGCTGATGTTCACAGCTTGAACATCGACCTTCCGGTATCATGAAATCGAGACGGTGTTCGTGTCGCAGCCCCCCGCTTCCTTTTCTTTCTTCATCTCTTTATTTTCCGAGCCGTTTTTTTGTTTCCGCCGAGGCTCGCGCAGCATCCCCTATATTCCCACCCTCTCTCGGCGGGCTTTTTATCCCTCGCTCCTTTTTATTTTTTAACCTTCGGAGCTTTCATCGATCGTTCGCTCTTCATCTCTCTGTTTCAGGTGCGCGGATTGCCGTGGCTTTTCCTCTTTTTCCCCCTCCCCGCTTTTTTTCCGCGTCCAGCACACGGACGGCGAATCGTTTTTCCGGACGCGTCCGGATCGTACAATCTTCGGGAATCCCGCTGTACACTGGATTTGGAACTGTGCTCAACGGCCAGCAGAGACGGCATTCGATTCAAATGTGCGCTCTTGTCGTCTCTACGGAGGAATATCGCTTTTTTTCTTCACACGTCGCTTTTTTCTTTCTTTATTCTCGCTTTCTCACCCCGCCGGAAGTTTCGAGAGAGTACGTGGCGGTGACCGTTCCCGCAGCACGTCCGGCTCGCGTTGTGTACACGTGTTCGCGCCGCTGCACCTTTCGCCGTTCGCCCGCCGAGAGCTAGAACGAGAGGCGAACTTTCGAACGCCATTTACTCCCGGCCACTCTCCTCCCCCCCCCCTGCCCCCTTCTCCCTGCTCTCGTCTTATTTATTTTATTTATTTTTCTGGATTTCTTTATTTCCTCTCTTTTTCCGCTCTCCCGGACTTTATTTCTTTCATTCTCGATGCCGGGTGAGCTATGTCCGCGTGGCTTCGCCGCACCGTACCAATTACGAGCCGGGACCCTCGTACACGACGTCCGCCGCGCGCGTTCTACGAACTGGTAAACACATTGCGAAACGTGCGCCCGGAGCTCCCGTATAAGCTATGCCCCAGTCAGACGATCCCTAGACGAATTCCCGAGACTGGATTGTGCAAGAGAGATGGCCAAAGGGAGAGAGAGGTGGGCAAAAAGTAAGATGGGAAAAGTCCGGGACGGAGAATTAAGTGTCTGGAACACCTACAACGCGTGTTACGTTCTTCACGAAAATTCTCTGTCTCCCTGTCTCAATTGCATTCCTCCGAGGCTCCCTTATACCCCTATTTTTTCTTTCTTTTATTATTTTCTCTCTCCTCGCACCGGGCAAAAACTTTCCGTTTTCTCGCTTCAATTATTTCCGGATCAGCGAATTCGGTAAAACGCTTTTCTCTTCGTAAATGCCTCTCGCTACTCTCTTTCCTCCTCCCTTCTAATCTCATCCCTTTCGTGCTCCAAAGAAAATAATAGCATCAAAAAAAAATAACGGATTTGTTCCTTAGACACTCAACATCTGCTCCAAACGTAATATTTCATCCCGCCGGCGCGCAGTTTACATAATTCTTTAAAGTCCATGCCAATGATTGTCTTTTAGATTAAAAGTGTTAGATTTTGATAAATTTTGTTAAATTCCATCATATCATATTATTATCATTGCTCCGAGCGCAACAATGAGCTTTCAATACTTTTCAATACTTCAGTACATACAAAATTTCTATAGAAAATAAATATTTAGTTGAAATTTCAATATAGCTGTCGATGAACAATGGCTTTTGACAATCATTGAAAGGTTTTAAAAGGTTATCGCATTCGCTCGATTTAAATAGCACAGCATTTTTGAACCATATTCCGAGCTCGTTACGAATCCATACAAATTATTGATAATTTATTGAAAATTTGATGAAAACTTGTTATTTTCATCGCGCTGATGTTCGACGTGCTGAAATCCGACGAAATAAATGTGTGCAGAGAGTTGGATGGCGTGATTAACTTAAATAATTATCTCGGTGAATGGTGGTCGTTGAACGCGAAGAATCCATTTATCAATTATACGAGCGATCTGTTATTACGGTATTAATCATTTAAACTTTAGGACGGAGGGCGGGTTTGCTCGCAGATACGCGCAAGATAATATGCCTCAAGTCGAATAAGAGGAAGAAAGCTCGCGATCCGGGGATGTAGACCAATAGTGTGAGTTACGCCACAGCTACTTATCGTCCGCAGGGACAGTCTGGAAGCGTTAGAGCGTGAACAAGCACCGGAGTATCCTCTAATCCCCTGGAGATTCGAAATCTCCCCGAAACCCTGGACGAGTTATCCTCCGCGCTCTTCCTCCTTCCTAATTTGACGGGGAACACACTCCGATCCTCGTACAAATACACGTACAAGAAACTCGAATTAGGATCCCGGTGAATAATGGACGATATTTTCGCCTACACGTCGCTCACGACTTATTTTCTTTATTTTTTCTCGCGTTCGTCCACTACTGCTCCCTTTCTCGACTTTTATCGCGTCTCCCTTATTACGTACAAAAGCTTTTCGTGTATCCGATTAATTGCGTGCTCTGTCGTGTCCTTTTCACGAATTATCGACTGCGCTTTATTGACGCGGGTAGACTGTGAAGATGCGGGATTGAGAATATACTCTGCTGTTCTTCGAGCAGCGAGAGCAGCCTATTTTGAGAATTTGGAGCAAACTTCTCCGGCACGGATGAACTGAGAAACGTGTCGACGAAATGGTTATCCCTCCGCGTTTCTGAAAGCCGAAACTTTCTCACTGCTGTCACTCGGTTGTTCTCCTTAAATAATTCATGCATTACCAATGTGTACGAAATTCATGCTCGCATTTCCGGAACACCACGGGGGAGGACAGCACGTTTAACAAACTCGCGCCCCGGAACATCGACTCAACATATCGAGTCTCTTTTGGACCGCCGGAGCGGATATACGGCGGGTTTCTCCCGTTTCCGCGCCACTCTCGTACGACGAGACAAATGTTTAACCATGAGAGATATTTGACAAATCGCGTCGCATGTGTTACATAGGAGCTGTCGAAGCGAGTTTTTTCGGCGCTCGATCAAAATTACGTGACCGAATAAAAAAGGGGCCGGCGCCGGAGGAGAGAGCAGAGAAAAAAATATATGTGGGCGACGCGAGCGAGCTGGGAATCGAGGAATCGCACGGATTCGAAATAGAACCGGAAGCGACGAGACACGACGACGATCCCGTGCGCCCTCGACGCGAGGCTCAAAGGACTTACCGCGGCGGCGTTCGACGGGGGGCGATGCACCGAAGAATGAAAAATAGGGACCGATAGTTATATAGAGCGTGACGAGCGATTACGAGAAATCGCTCGACGTGTGTGCGACACGCCGATGAGACTTTTGTTGCTGCGGCGAATATGCGTGACACGGCGACGCGCCGGAATTCGGGGAGGCGCGCGCGGGCCCGAAGCCGCGAGCTCGCGATATAAAGTAACGCGCGGGTGAAACAGTACTGCATTATTCAGAGCATGAATTATTGATGAGCCGGGGGTGTAAAATATGAACGACGCGCGCGAGTCGTTATCAACGAGTCGCAGAGCGGAGGGAGCTAGCGAGCTCCCGCGAAGAAGGAGAAAGAAGAGCGGGAAGAGGAAGAGAATATATAAGGTACGTCGGAATAGTTTTGCCTCGCGTTTCCTCCCGCCTCGTCCCTATGCATGCTCCCCGTTTCTCCCGTTGTTTCTCCCCCGAGCTCTCGCCTTCCCGTGTCAACCGGAAGGAACAAAGGGATCACTGTAATTAAAAAGAAACGCCGACGCGGCTCTCGTATTATAGCGATGTATCGCAATGATTTCTTTTTTCCAGGTCGTCCTCCCGGCTCCACAGTTTGATACAGGAGATTGACCTTGGAAGATACGTGACTTATCATCGCTGAGACCATCGTCAGACCTAGTTTCCGCTCGCGAGATATTCCAAATTGTCGTCGACGATGTTGGAGTATCATTTTTTTTTCGTAAGACGTCGCGCCGGAGATAAAAGTACCTTCTCTGATGGTCGAAATCGAGATTAACAATAACTGGTCGAGAGTACACCTGGACATATATTTTTGATACTTGCTTAAATTAAACTAGGATCAAACAACTTGGTCATACTTTTATAGAGCATAAAACACATACTCGTCGGAATCAAGTTTGGGTCCAGTTATTATTGATCACAGCTTATTGATGAAGAAGCCATTTTTTTCTGGATATCTAAAATAATTATAATTATTCCATTTTTTATCGTAGGAATTCTATATTCATATGTCTATCTCGCGGTTGCACTCGATTAAATTCGACTTATCGAGGCAAACTTTCATCTGTATTCTCGAAGGACGAATATATTTCTTTCTTTTTCTCTCTTATTAACGTTTCGTGATAATATAATATAGGAACTATATTTTTTTTCTTTATGTATATAATTAGTTTGAAAATTTTTAAAAATTATTTTAAAAATAGAAATTATATTGTAGATATCTTTCGATGTCCAATTATCGGGACGTTCGACTTTTATTTCTCAATGTAAATGGATGACCATCAATTTTCATCACTTATTGGCTACTGTAAAAGAGACACGACCGATATCAATTATCGGGACGCATTCAACTGAATTCGCGTCGTCTTGAAATATATGTATATGTTCCACTTCACATATTCCAGAGACCGAATCATAATCAAACAAGAAAAAAAATCATATTATCAAAGTCAAATTTCTATTCTATAACAAAAATAAACTCAAAGTGAAAAATTATCGGGACGTTTGACTTCTGTTTCTAGATAAATGTAGTATGGATGACCATCGATTTCCATCACTTGCTCGTTGCCATAGGTGCAAGTGTGACGTGACCGATCAATTATTAGGACGCAGCCGACCGAATTCGCGTTGTTTCAAATATATTTCACTTAAAATTTTCCAGAGACCGAATCGAAATCAAAGAGGGAAGAAATATTCGTATCAAAGTCAAATTTCAGTTTGACACAAAAAAAAACATGGAAAATGCAATACGTATATTAAATTCTTCTCGTTTATTCCATAATGCAATTAAGCTTTCAATGCTCCATTGAAATACTTGCCGTTCTCGACGTATTCTCGGTGACGGCGAGAAGGAAAAGGAGACGAGGGCTCGCAAGGATATTTTGCTTCGTCGCACAATTTTAATCCTGGATGAATGAGAGAGGGAACGAGCGAGCGAGACTCCGCGCGTATATATATACTCGTGCCTCTCGTTATTCAGAAAGAGAAATTTTCTTTAGCTCTATACAAGTTTCATTATCGTTGTCGCCCTGCGAATTGAATCTTATTTTTCCTCGATGTGACCTCCATTTTCTCCTCTCCCTATCCCCAACTTGGACTCTCCTCCGCACTTTCCTCAGTATAGTCTCGACTAAATCAGTCATATACAATAATTTACTTCGACCCAATATTGAAAACGGATAAAAATAGACAAGGGACGTACAATTTTATGAAACGACATTTCACAGAACGGAAGAATTGTCGTTCGTGAGCAATAAGTCGAACTTTTTCAACGAGTCTCGAAGCTCCTGGTCTCTCGTCGCACGAATTCGTAAATAACCGCACCGGTGCATTATTCCTCTCGCTCTTGCCACTGCTTGTCTTTATTCCGGCGAGCGGCGACTCCGAGACTTTTTTTAAGACTCCTCTCGATACTCTATAGCTCTTTTTTCTTTTTGCACTTATTTCTTTTGTTTCTCGGTTCTTTTCCTAACACACGGAGCAAGCTCGGACAACAAACTGCGGCTTTGTACGTACAAGCTGTGCCCATCGTGCCCTTTTTTTTATCTCGCATCGTCTCGGAGGGTTCGACCTTTTCTCCGACTGTCCCTCTTGCCATCCCTTCATCGGCGGTCTAACTTCGGTTTACCCATCGTGCTTCTCTCTTTCCTCGGATCCGCTCTCTTCCTCCGGGCATTCCGATCGAACGGTTACTACGTCGTACTCCGTTCGGAGGTATTGCAACTATTGTGCCGAAACTGCATCACCTTCGTACAAGCGCTCTCACAATCGTCTCTTCTTCCTCGCGTACGCGATTTCCAACATCTCCTGAATTCGGTATGTCTCTTCGCTATCACAATTCGCTTTGACTTTTCCGGCTACTCCTCCTTACCTCTCGCTGCTCTTTTTCTCCTTCCTCGCTCTCCGCATCCTTTCTTTCCCATCCGTTCCACATTCCTCTCGAGCTTCTCAGAACCAATCTCTCGCAGCCACGCAGAAATCCTCGTTTTCAACTCCAGCCTCGCATTTTTCTTCTCTCCCTTCTTTCTATCCTCTGCTTTTTGTCTCTTTTAATTGAATTTTTTCGTTGTCGCATTCTTAATCATACTACGAGATAATAAAACAAATAAGTTAAGAATAACTTGAATTATTTTGATTTAAGGTAGTTCTATTATGTAGGTACACATCAGTCAAATCAAAAGTTTTTATCTCAATTTATCTCGATACCATGTGGTTTTTGGGCTTAAGTCAATTAAGAAAACTTGTTGAAAATTCCTTCAACAACAATTGTGTTTTAAATTTGATCATCTTTACTAAAAAAAAATCGTCTTGTTTTATTTTTCTAGGACATATAGTACGGTACAGACGATTGAGTCAGCTCTCGATAATTTTGACGTATAATATATGGATTGTTCTCAGGCTTTTGTAATAAGGTAAATTCGAAAATTTATGGGCGCACGATATATCGGGATGTATTCTAATATAGCTGATAACGATTTCAGGAAATCACGTTGCTCGGTCAGACCTGGATGGGCGCGACCTGCACGGGTGAAGCACAATTGAGTTTTGGAGCGTGATTATCAGATTACGGGGGAGTCTGAGAGAAGCTCGTGCGGGGCCAAATTCAGGGAAAGAGGGAAAGCAGCGAGTGTGCGTTAAAACAGACGAAAATTCGAGAATACATCCAATGCTTACCGATTAATCACGTTTACCACCGCCGGACCCTGGCAAACCAATTTTATCGGGTAAAAGTCGTTGTTTGTCCCGGGATAAAGTCAGAAGTAGCGAAGAGAATAATTCGCTCGTGGGTACCTATACACGCCGCTTCTTTGTGTTCGTGTCTATTTACACGATATAATCACACGAGGGACTGCAGCGCGCTAACCTTTCGAACAATGCTCCGCCCTCTCGACGCCGAAACTGACTTCCGATATCTCCGAAACCCCCGAGATGCCCATTTACCCTTTTGACCCTTTTCTCTTCCGCGTTTCACCTTTTCACCAAAATCCTATTCCTTCTGTCTTTTGCTAATCCTCTCAATCTTCTTCTCCTTCTTCTTCTTCATATTAACCCTTTGTATTAACAATCCCAAGCATTCATATCGAACAACCCAAAAAACTGATTTTTTTTATTTTTCAATATTAATTCTTGAATAGAGCCTCGAATAATTAGTATTTTTATTATCTAGCTACGGGAAATTTACAATTAAATAGGATCTTAAAATAAATAAAAAAATTCAAAAATTTTTTGAATAAATGGAAAGGGGTACTTGAAAAAATGTGCAAAATTTGTTCAATTTTTTGTTCTTTCTATTTTAAGAAGTCAAATTTGATCGAAAATTTCCTGTATATAATGCTACGTATTCGGAGCGTAATCCAAGAATTCATATCGAGCAAGCCAAAAAAACAGATTTTTGGATCACTTTATCGGCCACTAATTTATCTATTTTCACGCAGCAGTCGTGGCTTTATTCACACGTATCGACGCAAATTGTAAATTTATATGTGCATAAGGAGAGTACAAAGTCAGAATGAAGTTGATAAAGTAATATCAGTGTTGTGATGGATAGGAATATTATACATGTATAACAGCGGTAATATAAGGACTGCCAGGAGCAAGGTTCTCCGACGGAGAGAGCGAGAGAGCCGAGTGCGGTATAGCAGTAGTAACAACGGGACATCTGAATTAATTCGAATGACAAGTGCACTCGGTTCACCAAATAAACATCAGAAACAGAAGTTGACCGGCTGCCTGGCGCATCGTTTCCATTTCCCAACCCAGATTTGTTGAAAAGACGTATCTTGGCTCATGCACGTTTATATATACGCATAAAGGGCCATAATATAAGGAATTCTGTGTCGAGAAACGCACCGTTATTGTATTCATTTTTCGCTGCTTCTAATACTCTCATTCCCACTTAATCATTGTTAAAACTAATTAATTTACGTAAATCACATTTTTTAATCTTTGCTAGAACAAATTTCTACATACTTCCAAAATAATTTTCAAAAATGTTTAAAAATTCAAGAAATTTTCAGTCGATGCATATCGACCGAATGTTGGCCTAATTCGACGAGATTCTCTGCAGAATATTCTATATGCGTTAGGTACGTAAATACTCAATTTCCAATAATTTCTGTCTATGTATTATTAAAGCACACGCTTCGTGTTCTCGACCGGGAACGTATTCCCGGTCGGTGTTCTCAGATCTGCAGGTGACGTGGACGCTGTTACAGATACGCGCCCAATGGGAACGAAGCAAGGTTTTGGCATATCGGTCACCGCAACATCTCCTATTTTCATATCCTTCGATGAACTTACTAAAATCTCGACGATAAAATCCATATAACTTCCACTCCGTCTACCATCTTGTAGAATAAATAATTCCACATCAAAATTTAATTTTACCATCTACCCTCATTTTTTTTAATTGTAAAAATATAATATAAAGATACGTATTTTAGTATCTTTAGTAAATTTATAACAATATATTTTTTTTCTAAAAGTCAAATTAACTATACGACCATGCATCGTAAAAAAAAGTTGACAGATGAATGGGAAAATATTCCGATGCAATAATAAGTTTGAGGTATTTCATTCCATTTTATGAATTCGATGAAAAAAAAAGAAACTGAATGACGATAAATATTTATGAACGAAAGTTAACCAGTTATGTACATGCATCTTTGTTAATTTGATATAGTGAATGGATGCGATTGTGGAAATATAGACTCACCGATTGGCACGCTGACAATCGATATTAGGGCGAGGGCATGGTGGCAAAGCATTGCGCTGGGAAGCGCCGGTGAAGACCGCCCGACGCTTTTTACTGGATCCGGCGTGTGGAAACACCGAGAGGGTAAGCTCTATCCGCTCAAGGAGCACCTCATTCTCCGTGCGACGATCCTCGCTCTCGGCTCTTCCTCTCCCTCTTCTTCCGCTACTGCTGCTGCGCTTTTCGTCACCTCCGCCGTTACGACTCGTCGCCACATTCCTATTCATGCCCGAACAGAATAAAAATCAAATTTTTCCGAGATTATACGATCAAAGTACCGTGACTATTGGATTATTATTAATTTTAGTAGTGCTAATTAAGGCGTGTGCGACGGCCTGGCAAGGAAAATGTCGCAGGTGTCGTGCGCGACAGGCAGCGCACGAACATGCACATGTATGGAAAATTAGAAAAAGTAAGAGAGAGAGAGAGAGGAAACGAATGTTGGATCCTCTCCCGTAAAATTGATTGCCAGGGCCCATTCGTTTCTGCCCGTCTCTTTTTTTTTCACTGTCTCCCGTTGCGCGGTGCCTGCCGGAGACAAAATAGATTACGAGGGTGGGTCAACTCAACAGTACCGCCATCTACATTCCCCTCTCCCTTCCGTGCTCCTGACATTTTTGCCCTTTACCCTCCGCCCCAATTTCGCGTGTGTCCCACGCGACTATATAAACGAGACACCGTTACGAATTTCTTTCCTCTTTTTCTTCGCTTTTATTCTCCTCGTCCTCTATCACCCATCATATACTCCGCGCCCTCTCTTTCTCATTCTTCTCTCTCCTCATCGGCATCGCTCTGAGAAAAAAAATTTGCAATTGGTATACGACCTCTCGCCAGCTATTTCAGCCTATATACGTCTCGGCGGGACAAGGATCAGGAAACTGGGATGGAGAATATGGTTAAGAGATGGTTGCCTGAAAGTTCCGAGCAACAGAAATTTATATATATACACACATTATATTTATATACATATAGACGAGAATAGAGTGAAAAGGAACAAGCTGGAAGGTTCGACAATGCTCTCCCACCCCACCTCCTTACTCTCTTTCTTCCCTTTGCTGTCGATACCCTGACGTGACGCCTGCATTTTTTGTGCTTACTCCATTAACATCTCATTATGAACACTTGGCTGCCTCGTCGTCGTTCTCGTCGCCTTCTTCTTCTTCTTCTTCTTCTTCTTCTTCTTCTTCATTCCCCTTTCTTCTTTTTCTTCTCTCGCACTCTTCTTTCTCGTCTTCTTCCTTTTCCCATTTCCATGGCTCCAAGCGACGGGGCTTCGGGCAACTGATTCCCCAACAGTCTTTCACGAGTCCTTTCAACCCATCTATTCGCCCATCTTTCTTCCCCCCGCCTCCTGGCCTCATCCCTATCTCTCCTCCGTCGAACGACCAACAAAATATACCAAGTCCAAACTTCCATTAAAATGTCTACCAACAGAAGCCACCAGACTCAGCCCCCCCCTTCTATATAGATTTCTTAGCATGAAAATGGCAAGCATGAAATACCTCCCCGCATATATTGCTCCAATCTCGAAGCGCCCGAGAACCGATATTCAATTTTCTTTTTCGCCGCCGTTACATCCCTTATCCCCTTTTCATGGAATCCCTTGTTAGTTTTCATTTAGCCTGACTCGATCTTCCCAGCCAATTATTGTGACCCCGTCATCGAGTAATCCCACGTCGACTCCCTGCTTACCTCCAGGTATTCGTGATCTCATCTTCAACGGAAATAGACTGACAGAAGTTCCTAATGATGTCAATGATAATTGCGTATGGTTTATATTGAGCTTCATTAAAAATTTTACTTGATGAATGATAATGAATGATATTGAGAAAATATTTGTTAAATATAGCAGATTTTTACTCCAATAACGTGCTCAGATTCGGCGATATTGATCATCGAAGTTTCACTTATACACTGGGTAAAAATGTCGCCTCTGAAAAAAATTCATCTTTCGTATATGATCCATTTATACTTGTGGAGCATTGTATATGTAAATGAGTATGGATTCGATTAAAAACCTATGTATTCTTTCTATTTTAAGGCAAATATATTTTGACAGGTCTTCGATAATCAGTCTGAAGTTATTTTTATTTATTCAATCGTCGGGGGAAAAAAAAGTTTATTAATTATTTATTTACAGAATTCATAGATAAAATGTAACTCATCGAGGGAATAAAAAGTTTGAGTATATAGTACTTTCTCTTTTATATATGTATATATATTTTTTCAATTTATCTGGGATTTAAATAGAAACAAAAGTAAAGTACAAAGTTTAGGGCTAACGCCTACCGAAGCAGCGTCTATGGAAACGTTATTTCCGGTGTAAGCGAGGCGAGATGAGAGATGAAAAGATGCCAGGAAACGCCACGGGAACGGAGAGGACTGTGGGAAAGAAAGCTCGTCGTTTGGGAGAGAAAGAAAAAAGAAGCGAGAAGTAAGAGTGCAAGATAAAACCTCCTCTGGAAACTTCGACTATCGAATCGAGTCACAGAGCTGGAAAATTCGAAAGCCATGAGTGCGCCGGTACCGGAGTCACAGGACGAAAGAAGATCGAGACGGTAATCTTTTTTTCAAACTTCTCATCGCCCCATTTTATCCTGTACTACGAATAATTAATCGTTTTGAGATAAATTCAAAAATTGTTCACCTTAAAATGTATTAAATCCGCATAATTTAATATCGTTCAATATTCAACTCGTTTTTTATCTACTCGTTCAGAGCAACATTTTCGAAAGTACTCCGGAGGTTCGGTGCTAAAGTTGATCGTTCTTTTCGCCGTACGTTGCCCATAGCTCGTCCCAGTTTCCTTTATATTTTTATTCTTTTTGGTCACGAGTAAGTCACGATAGCACGGATACTTTGCGTAAACGAGCATCGTCTCGAGAAGTCAATATAAAAAGTGAATTTGTTGTCGCGTGGATAACGGTAAATGGGAAACGTGCTGGTAACGCAAGAGTTCTTCGCGCCACGAAGAGTAAACGGTGGAAAACACCTGCGCAAATTGAATGGGGTCGGTGAACGTCACTTGACGGTTCTCTCCTCTCTCGCACGCTCTTTGTTCCGCAACACCGCCGGCGCCACTCCACTCTGCGGTCTCCAAACAAATTCCCATTAACTTAAGAGCTCCCAACATTTTCTTAAGTCATGTTTCCAGAAAATTCCTATACCGCCCGTTCGGATCATGATTTCGTTTTTTTTTGTTTGTTCGAGAATCACCTTAAAATTTTAACAAATATTTTACCAAAAAAAATATATATATATATATATTTTCAAACTTTTACGTGTAAAAATGATAACGCTCTGTTTTAATCTAGTGTGCCATATTATTTAAGGTGTATATTTTTTTTTGCTCAGGTGTGTATCTTTTTCACTTGGAGAAATTCGAAATGTCGCTCGCGACGATTCCACGTCTCCGGTAGTTAAGATCTTACTTGCAATTAACCCCGTCAGACTGCTAGGCTCGAGGAATACCACAGAATTAACGTTTCGCAGCGTTTACGACGTTTCCCATCTCACTATCTCTCGACGAGGCTTATTTTGACATTTATAATTATGTACAAGGTACGTCGCTCTCCATTTTCATATCCCGTCAAAGCTATTCAAGTTTGCTCGATGAAAAACCAAAATTAATCTCCCCGTAACCGGGATAGAAGCTTTTCGGTCCCACTGGAAGAATTATTACGGCGCGCGCGCGCAGGGAAAACGAGAAGAAAAATAATGTTGAGGAAGCCCCGTCCTAATTGAAATTTGCAATTCGCATCAATCAAGTTCATGCGCGGGGTTCCTTGACGTACCCTCTTTTAAGACGCGGCAATGTTAATGAGATGGCAGTTGACTGTATCTGATGGGACGAATTGAAAAATAGTTTCGACAAATAGACACGAGTTCACATTTCGAGGAATCAACCAAGTTCATATTTCGAGAACTATTCGTAACACTCCGAGGGAAGAAATTTCAGTCAAAAATGTTGAATTTTATCCTCTTTTAGAACTAATTTTGCAATTGCGACTGGGTATTTCGTAGGTTTATCATTTAATTGCGGTTTCCGAAAACGCAGCGCGTTTCGTGTACTTTTTTAATCACTTTTTAACGTTAAAAAAAATCTCACGGGAGAGCGAGGGTAAGCGGCATTATCAGCAGATAAAGTGAGAGAGGTCTGAAGCTTCTGTCAGACTGCACGGAACACGGTCAGTCTATTCCCGCACGGGAACGTTAATTTCATATTAAAGTATCAGGAATCTCACTTTACGAGAGCTTCAACGAACGCGCGTAATTTTCTGCTCGAAAGAGAAGTAAAACGTTAGTTTATTACAAACTGCTTCTCGACGATATTCCGGTTTCGCTCGCCGCACACACATAAGCGCGAAATTGTAAATTTTGTTTCACTGAAATTCAACCGTTTTCCTCTCTAGTTTGCGCTCATAACTTTTCTGAAGAAAGAATAAAATCATTTTCCTTATTGTTTCAGACCTGGAAAATCGGAAAAAAATTCATGAATTTCGCGCTGAAAAAAAGTTGCGAACCTAATAAATGCTATATATTCGATTAATTGAATAATAAAATATATAAAGTATAGTTGCATAAAAGTAAAGTTAAAGTTACGAATTACATATTTGCAAGACATGAATTTTTATTTGTATAAAATTTACTCGAATGGATAAATTTCGAACAAATATTTAAAAGTATTCCTCTAATTAAAAATATCTTCAATTGGTTTTTTTAATATTAAAATACATGTATAATCGCACAATATTTGTTTGAATGGAACATTTCTATCCTCGAAACAAGAAATTTAATATTCTTGAGTAAAATTGTACACGCGTTTCGTCACCCATTAACGAGATTAGGTTGATCCAACTAGACTTTTTTTCCTCAGCGTTTAGTTCACCTGGCGACCGGAATCTGATTGCATTTACGAAGACACCTGAGCAATGGAAATTATTGTAACGAACGTAATATGCGTTCCGAATTATTAAGTCTGAGGAGAATATTTCATAAAGCTATTATTGCTTTTTTTTTAATAATATTATTGTAATTGCGGAACGACGGCGGATCCTTTGATGTTGTAGGTGTATAGAGTCGCCGAGGAGCTTTTTCCTTTCTCCTCGTCCTCTATCTCTCTGGTCTATCTCAGACCGGCGGGTTTCTTTTTGTCTCCGCTCGGATCTTAGCTCTCGACGTGGAAGCACGCGAGAGCTAATGCGACGCGCTCCATTAAAGTCGAGACTTCTCTTTCCCTCTTTCTCCGACGCTTCCTCCCCGACACGACGGAACATTGCTAATTACCACGTGCACATCGGTTAAGCGCGTGCTCGAAAACCCCACCGCGTTACCGGCGCTTTCCCGATCCCTCGTACAACCCGAAAGCCTCAGCCCAACACACGCCATCCTCGAGAATCTCCTCCTCCTCCTCCTTCGCTTCTTCCCTCTTATTAAATGCCACAGAGGCAAGAAAGCCCTGCCAGCGTTCCATCCCTTATAAACCTGGCTTTAATAACAATAAATTTCATTGTTACGCTGCTTCATTAACCCAAGCTATCAACGATTTTTAATCGCTTCAATATTGAAGTAAAAAATAACCCGATATCTTGCATCCCGCGCCACACCCCTGGATTATTTTTTAAACTCGAAACATCGAACGGAGGCTTTTTTTCGACCCAAGTTCATGACCGGGTCCTCGACATCGACAAAGTTCCCGAAGATATTCGATATTTAACATTAATTTCCGTAGTTTAATTTGGGGAATATTTGATTACAGCGCCGAGGCGACGGGAATTGACGCTTCGGAACTCTGGAATATTTCAACGCTCATCGCGAGTGCTGAGGGGAAGGACGACGAAGCAGGGAAGAAGGGGACGAACAAAAATTGTATGGAATTTGAAAAGTTTATTTCCAATTCCACTTGTCAATTGAAGCGGAGAATTTTGCACGCTCGTTCCTGAGATTGGTAAAACGCCGAGTCAGCTAAACATTTCAGACTCGGAATATGGTCTGTCCTCGTCTCGAGAACGCGCTCTTCGTTTTCTCCCGCATTCGGGAAAACGGCTTGCCAATGCGGCCTAGAAGCGGGGTCGACGCGATCGACGTGACGACTCACCTTTTCCCCTTCGAGTTCTCGCTTTCTTTCCTCTCCAACGAATTCCTCATTCTCTTCTTCTTTTCCTTGCATCTCGTCCTCTCTCTCTCTCTCTCTCTCTCTCTCTCGCAATCCTAACGAGCAATTAGACTCGCCGAGCAGACAGACGTTGCATTAGACAGTTTTAAAGTTCGAGGATATCCCGCCCAACGTTTTCAAATTCTCCCCTCATCTGTACTTGCCTCCTCTGCAAAAACAGCCACGATCCTCCCGCCTCGTCGAAGTCGAGTTTCTCACCAGCACTTACATTCCCCTGAGAAAACTTTCCGCTGTTCGATTAAGAGGAGGAAAAAAAATGTTCCAATACCAATTCTTTATCGACAAGTGGATCTGAGATTATATTTTACTCCGTGTGTAACTCTCGATACGTGCGTAACAAGAGGTGAAACTTGGATGTGTCGTTATAAATTTTTTTTTCGATACAGAATAAACCGTAAGTAAAGTTATATTTTTCATGATCTAAAAGTTTATACTTCTTGGCATTTTTCAAAAATTTTCTTTTACCCTTTAAATAATTTGAGATGTAAATTCAAAATTTTTTAATATTGAGCTAGGAGAGTTTTTTTCAACAGTATATAGAGGAACTTGTCAATTGAAAATTTTCTATAAATTATTAGAAACATTTTTTAGGTGACTTTTCTAGATGAAAAAAAAAATGTTTCTTTTTCTCAATCTTTTTTGCTCGCTTATTTCTTCATTTCGTGTCAACAGTCGCTTCAACCTTCAACTCCGTTCCATATAACTCCATAGCTCTCTGTTTTCGTCGACTGTTTCCATTCCCTATATATACTTTCTTTTGCTGGCTCTCACACTCCTCGCTTCGGTCTTTGAAAAAAATTTTTTGCTCCGTCATTTGCGTTTCAACGTTGAGTTACGTTTTCGTTTGTGTCACAGCAGCCTTGAAAAATGCAGCTCATCGTGCCCAAAGGAGTTTCACTTTAAAAAGGCGATTTATTTAAGGTGACACAAATTTCTGACAAGAATATTCGTGCTGGATATATGTACGCTCGCGTGAAACGTTCTTGCCGAAACGCGATAAACTTTTTCATCGTTTTTCTTTCCTCGCGTTTCTCTCCCTCATCCTGTCTGCCACAACTACAACCTGCACGAAAAAAAGGTAATCGAAAAAATGTCAGGTGAGTTAAATTGACATATTTTCTGGACGGTCGACGGGTCTTCCTTCTATCAACCTTTTCCTCGGATCTGAACCCGTCCTCGTACGTACACCGGACACGATCCTGACAATCCTGACTGCATGGCTATAACACTTTTTCTTCCGTGGGCTTCCATACCTGTCCCAACGGCTCCTTCCTTTTTTCCCAGAGCTATCTTGTCAAGTGGCTCGCCGTTCTCAAACGTTCGGACACTCCTGTCATCCAGAGAGTAACCGAGAAGGAAAAAACTCACTCTCGCGCCCTCAGCAGAGCTTCGTGAAAAATAAAAATCGTCAATATAAAGACCCAGTCGCGAAAAAAAACTAAACGTCTCGAAACGATTGAAATATTCTCGTACGATCCCGAGATAATTGCATCGACGTCAAACTCCGCGCGTGTGTTTGTCGCCATTTTAAAATACACCAGAAGCACCGGAGGAGCTGCGGGCGAGAGTCAGCCGGAAATCAGCGAGTCGCGACGCAAAATCAATTGTCACATTTGGATGATTGGTAAACGCGCGCGGTGTCGCCGAGAGCCGACAGCTGTCAAAGTCGGATAAAGGGCTGCGCGAGTGGGTTGCGGATCGAGAGAGAGAGAGACGTCGAAGGAAAACCGGTTTGCTTTCGTATATTGTAATATCTGACACTTATAGTATATAAGTGTCAAATGGTGGTGAGAAAGGGACGGGTGGATGAAGAGTGAGAGAGAGAGAGAGGGCGGAATAAGGCTCGGGATACTTTATAGTTGATGCGTATATAGAGATGGGAAACGCGTTACGTGCGTACACTGCATAATACAGAGCGTGCTCGGGCTACGGGAGAAGCTACCTGGCGGCGGCAAGGGAAGAAACTTGCTCAAGGGGCCGGGGGTGTGCGAGCTTGAAATTGGAGAGAGAGAGAGAGAGAGAGAGACTCACGCACACGGATATAAACTCCCGAGGGTAACCAACTGAATCCCTCACACATTTTCCAAAGGTGTGCGTCATCTATGTACGGAGAATGGTACCGAGCTTCTCTCCCCGCCGTGTGGTATATGTACGCGTCGCACGCCTATAGAACGTGACGAGAGGCTAACCAGGAACCCTTCCATACACGAGCTACTCCGCATCAACCGTATCAACATTTGACCCTCTTTCTCTTCCGCTCCATACATCATGCACGATTTCCTCTCAAGGAACGACGTAGATTTTTCCTTCCTCTCTATATAACAACAAGCCGATATTACGATTTATTATTATTGTCATCGTTATATTCTTGATGTTTATTTCGTACTCAAACACTATTTGTTCGAAGCGATGCGAAGGTGTGAAAATGATTACGTGTCTCGTCGCTTGATAATTATTTTTATGTACTGCTGTCATTATTATTATTATTTTCTCCGTCGTTTGTGTATGCGGGACTCGTGTCATTCCCCAAAAGACGTTTTCGTGCGTGCGCGCGCTTCGCTAAATTTCGCGCTTTCTTCTTCCGCTTTCGCTTTCTCTCATTGTCTGCCGATAGACTTCCAAGACGACCGTGAAACTTTTCGTATACCCGGAGCAAAATTCTCTCTCCGTAATTATTCGCTCTGCCTTGAAGCACTTTTGCTTTTCCCGTACATAGACTTGCATATAAATGCCTTGCGAAACTTCCAAAAAAGACGGAGCGAGGGTACGAGCGCGTAAAGGCGGCTTATTTCACGAAATACCTCGTTTCAATAAAATCCTCGACACAATTTTCGTGTTTATTGCGTCGCGCGAGAGAAAATAATATATATAGAAAAAAGCTATTTAATAAAAAGGATTCTCGAGATTCTCGAGGAGATTCCTGCGAAAGCAACGCAACCGATTGATCCCGAATATATCGTAATTTTTTTTTTATCGGGAAGCACGCAATAAAATCCGTGCACCGTAATACGTGACTGGATACTCGAAATATCCGGGAGAGGCTTCATATTTCTTAGGTCGATTAAACGCGGATACGCGGCGGTTGAAAAAGTTTCGAGGTAGAGGCAAGAAGTTTTTCTTGAAAATTGATGAACGCATCTTCCGCTTGCCTAACCGTCGGATCCTCCGGGCTTGCATGCTCGCTCGTCTGCTCTCTCTCTCTCTCTCTCTCTCTCTTTCTCTCTTGAACGTTAGGTAGACGCCGCCGAGTCGTGGAAATTGATCGTGCCGCCTCGGAGAGAAAGAAGCCCTGTCCCTGTGTACGTTCGCGTACGCGAGGATTCGCCCCTGGTACTTGGAATCAATAGCTCCATAGCGGGAGCGCCGTCGAGCGTGCGGCATTTCAAAGAGGCTGTAAGTACACGATTCCTCCGGTGGTTCATGCCCGAGGACGGCGGGAGGAAAGAAAGGAGAAGAAACGGGAACGCGGGTCGCTCTTCGGTCTTCCCGGTCTTCCCGGTGACGACGGTCGGTGTGTGGCGTGCGCGCGCGCGCGGTAGGAGGAATGAAAGATAGATCGGAGCCGGGCTTTGAGGGACACGCTGGAAAAAGTGATCGGGAAAAGAAGCGAGAAAAGCGCGACGAAGATAAAGCCGAGGAAGAGAGAAGGAATAAAGTGAAGAAGTAAAGCAAAGCGATGTCGCACTGGGGAGTTGTGCAAAGTTATTCGAGACAAGAGGGACTGACGGAAATCGAAGAGCCAACGGAGGACGGGGCCAAGGGACGCCACGGCCAAACCGAAAAGATACACTCAAAGTCTGCTCGCGGGGTTAGACAAAATGCGGAAACGTTCCAAGGTAGAGCCTAACGATCCACGGGTTACGCAAAAGAAATTCATTTCGTTTTCGATTCACGGCCGAGACAACTTCTGCGAGAACCCCACCGTCACTGACAAAACAACCGGTACATATATTCGCCGATATCCTGAAAAAAAACGAGCATTCAGCTTTGTCGCAATGCGAGAAAATTCAACGTCCTTATTCTTATTCGTGAAAGTCGAATACGATTTATGACTTTTGTTCTTCGAGCGATAATTTCATTGAAAATACACACAAATTCTTGATAAAATATGCTGCTTGAGTTGCCAATCTTTATAATCAAACTAAAAGACAAAAAATTCACTTTTTGACAAAACGTATATAATATACAAAAAAAAGCTCGACTTTAAGAATTTTGTATGGGTGATATTTTTAAAAATATGAGAATTTGATAAATTTTTGACATTTTATTCTTAAACATATGAAAAAATATTGTGTCAAATTTGAAAACGTTCCTTATATGAAAAATTTGTAAATTTTTACTTAGTATAAATGAAAAAATATGAGATTCTTGTAAAATAAGAGTAATGTATTGTGTGTTCATTTTGTATAGATAATACTTTTAAAAAGTTTTACGAAAACTTTTTCAATTTAATTGTTTAAACAATAAAAAATTATTAAGTAATTGTCAAAATATCCTCAAATTCCCAATTGATTGTCAAACTAAAACTCAAAAAATGGTCTATCCTAAAAATCCTTATAAAAACGACTCGATCAATTTCGCTAAAGTACAAAAAGTGCTTTAAAAATATATTTTTCAAACAAACAATGATCTTTTACAATTTAAAGAAACGCCTCGACACAAAACTTGATTGATTCCGTGAAAAGCAACTAACATACCGGCAGCACAGAGTTATTTGAAAAATTGGACAACACTTTGTTTCGATTCTCGGAGTCGGGAGCGACGTACGGGAGGGGCGAGTGTGGCGGGTGGAGGAAGAATGCAGAAAAATCGAGATCCGAGTCGTCGTTACAAGAAAGGGAACGGACAGAGGATTTAGAGGTGTCGATGGTTAAGCTGGAGGCAGAACGTTTCCGAGAACGAGGAATCCAGTGTACGTGTACGAGGGAAGGAAGAAGCCGAAGGCGTGTAACGACGCGGGATCGGCTAAAGCGTTTCGAGCATTATATACATATAGTATAGAGAAACGGGACGGACGTAACGGTTACGGAAGTCCCTACGGGCCGAACGATACCTCGCGTATACCGGTGTCGGGAAACTCGCTCGTGTACGCCGGTTCGTAACAGGTATAGACACTTTGCTCGTTGCATGTAAGAGAGAAGGGAAGGCTCGATTTGCGAAGGCGGACCACGTATTCCCCCGGGAATGGGGATATGGCCGAGAAAGAGGTTGCTCGGTGCAGGAGGATTCGCGGAGCATCGCGCACCGGTCAGCAGAATCAGAATGCTTAGAACCCCATATAACGGCCACTCAACCAAGTTCGAACTACTCGCCGTTGCGCAGCCTGTAAAAGCTACATATACATATATAGGGATGAGCGAGATAGAGAAAGAGAAATACTGCAAAGGAGTAGAAAGAAGATGGGATTGAGACACTGGTAACAAGTCATGAAAGATCGCGGAATAAAACGCTCTCTGCTCAGAAAAAAAAGGAACAAGAGTCTCTTGATGCGAAAAACATGAACAGCCGAAGCGCGAGTGTGCGAAATAAGTTATCGTCGGAGTGTGTTCTCAGACACTTTTTTTCAGCTCGGCTAACTTCTTTGACGCGAAAATTCAGGGGATATCTAAGGTATACGCGTGTGACAGGTATGAGAAAGCGGCGCGACAGAGAAGTCCGCGAAATACGG
Organism: Cremastinae sp. A BG-2022a; assembly: GCA_030522545.1. Lineage (NCBI taxonomy): Eukaryota > Metazoa > Arthropoda > Insecta > Hymenoptera > Ichneumonidae > Cremastinae sp. A BG-2022a. Next base: position 16,161 of record JAPYYW010000233.1, on the reverse strand, counting down.
TCGCGCATTTGTCGACGGCGAAGACAGCGGATGAAGTTGTAGGGAAAGCTCGGTGACCCAGAATTTTTGCGTCACATATTGCTCGGCGAGGGGGAAGCAGCTGCTGGGAAGGGAAGAAAAAGGGATCGGAGTGTTATGACGATAGGACCTGGCGCATTCTGAGATACGCGGGATGCACAATATATTCGAGCTAGCTGGAAACGTGTACAACGTCGACGCACGAGGACTTGAAGTCTCGAGGCCGAAAAGTAGCAATAAAGCGAGAGTACACCGGCAGAAGAACGCGCGAGAATCGTGCGAGCGCCTCGACTTCTCGCTGGCTTCTCTCGCTTTACGAGCCAGTTTTCGCATTCAGGAGAAGCCAGCGGCTCAGATATATCCTGATGACACATACCCTCGTAGCTGGGCTGGAATGCCATGCGAGACGCGATTCCACCGCGTTCCAGCCCTCTCCGCGTTTAATACCCATGCACGTATGTTCAATAAACAAGGACATGCACGTCCACGCAGCACACCCTCGCGCTCGTCCTGGATATTTTCGTCACCCGAACAGAGTTTTATTGGAACTCTCCGGAGAAACGAGGAGTATAATCAAGCCGAGGACTAAAAATAGCAGTCAATTTCGCTCTCGGCTCAAGTCTGGGTGCAACAGTCAATCGAATTGGCGTCTATGTATAGTCACGATTAAAAGAACTTTTTCGACGGTGAGGTATAACGCGATAATGTCGCTGGCGCACAGGCACCGCGCGCTTACTCGTGTCGACGGGGCGCCAGTTGATCGGATTTCGAAGCCAGAGTGCACACACGCGTCATGCACGACGCAGAGTCGAGGGCGGAAGCTTTGATCGCGATATAACTGCGTTTGTGCCGCATATAGGAAGGCCTGCAAGAGGCCGAGTCAGCTGAAATTCGCTTTGATGTTGATGTATTAGCCCTAGCTCCGCCGTCCAGACTTTACCTACCAAGCAACAAACTCCAGCAACCAGTCAATGGCATCGTGCTTCAATGGCTACGTATAGCCATGTAAAAGCATCCCCAATGGTTCAGAGGTATGCTTGTAACGGAGCCACACGACTTACAATGCTCGCTTCGTATACCTGTGCGCCTGGCACGTAACACAAAGTGCGTTCTGCAGCAACACGACTTTCGTTCTTTAGATATATACATACATATATATCTCCCTATGTCCATCCAAACTCTTCTGACCTCATCCAGCGAGCCAGCTCGCCAAACCCCTCGTCCAGCCGCAAATCCCGAGATTTACTTTGCACATTCATAGAGCAAACTCGCGCTCCCACTCCAATTTATTCAACATTTTCAAACTCGGGTATTCTCTGTTTCACAAGCAACGCGCTCTCGGTAGATTAAAATGTGCACTTCCTCAAATGTTCTCACGTTATTATTAAGATTATTCATGATTGTTTCCGCAGGTCATCGCGGTGGGTCCTGATGTCTATAATTCCTGTTGATTCTATCCTCCTCCTGGACCGGATGAATCGCCGAACGAGGAATTCAGGATATTCGTCCAATGCGTGCCAATAATAATTCACACATATGCGGTAGGATATATTCCAACAAAATATAAAACAATGTATGCACAGAGAAGGTTGAACGACGTGGTTGGTTGAACGTGGTTGGAAGTATCTCTTCGTTAAACGCCGCACGTACGAATCCAGTGGGCCAAGGATAGCCGAGTATCAGCGATGCCGTGTATCCGGTTGCCTCTGTTTCCGTTCGTGTGCTGTCGACTGTGAAAATTATACCCTCGTAGCTTGCAGCTCACTGATATTGAAGCAATGATCCGCGAATGAGCTTCGATCGATCCGCTGGTTTCAACGCGATGACAAAAACCCTGATGACAAGGACATTGTCGAGTGCACCAGGTACGAGCTGTTGGCTCATCTGACCTACATAATCCCCTTTAATCTAACAAAGTCTCGTTTTTCACGTTGTCGAGAGGTGGGGAGCGGTCGGACTCGCGAAACGGCATTATACAATTCGACGATGAATCCACTTTATCGAATGTCAGACAGCGCGAAAGAGAAACCGGCCGCGTTTATGAAGCCGGTTATCGAGTTCGCGGTAGACGATTCGTAGTTGTTTAAATAAAACTCGAAAGAGTTTGTGTATCGCGCTCGCTGGAGAGGAAAACGTTTAAAAATGATTTAATGGCGAATGGCTGAGCCATATAGATTTGCTCTTTCGCAGTGAAGTGGGTACGTGTGTGAGAGCCGGAACGAGAGTTTGTCGTTGCTGTTCTCTGCAGAGGAGAAGCGAGCGAGCTTCCAGTGGAATGGAAGGGAGAGAGGTGAAGCAACTTGTTGCACATCCTCGTCGTCGTCGTCATCGTCGTCGTCGTCGTCGTCGTCGTCGCCGTCGTCGCCGTCGCCATCGTCGACTGTGACACACAACGGTACTTCCACCACACTCGCTCTCCCTCTCCCTCGCCCTTATTGTCGTTTCAACGCTCTCATTTTCTCTCTACTTTTCTCTCTCTCTCTAGCTCGAATGTCCCTTCAAGCGAGATTGAGGACTGGTTGTACTCATCGCGCACAATATAGTCTCTATCCATCCTATCCACTCGATAAAGTGGCTTTTCTCCCTAATCCACTTCTGTCATACTCGATTCCCTTTTTCTCTCATGTAATCCCGAGCTCAAGATATTCGTCGAATACGCGTTTGAATTCGATAAATCACACACGCGTCTGCACATTATTCGCATAAAACGTTTATTCCTTAAATTCTTGTAATGACTGTTTTTAGTCAGCTCTTGGCTCGTGATTCAATCGCGTTGGAGTTTGACTTTTTTAACGGAGGGCTGCAAAAATTCGAGACGTCCAATTAGAGCTCGAAGCTCGGAAGCTAATAAGAAGCGTGAGAGACGAGCTGAGGATACTGCGACCCAGGAAAAGCTGGCTGCACAGCTCTCTTGATGTGCACTGTGGATGTTTCTGATTTGGCTCTCGCTATATACTGTCCGTTCGAATTTGTTCTAAGGTTGGCAAACATTCGCGTTAAACACGTGCAGGAGGGAAAGCGAGGCCCGGTTGTCTTTCACTGATTACCGAAAGCCTCTCGCTTCCTGAATCTTTCTCGTCTATCGTGAACGCGACTCTACAAACGAGCTTGAGGAAATTGGACACGATATATGTGAAAGAGGCGAGACGGGCAGGAAGAAAATCTTGTAAACGAGGTAACCATGTATCCTGTATGTTGAACTTGCACGTTTACAGAACCAAATCAAAGTAAAGATATCGAGTAACGTATATTCTCTTTAGCTAGGGTCAAAAGGGCGAAGGCAGACCACTGGGAAATGCAATTTCAACATTTCCCATCTTTTATCGTTTTTATACATATCGTTCCAAGGCCCTGGAGAGTTCAATTTCATTAATTAAGGTTTAACCAATATCAATGAATTGTGACCTTTTTAATGCTTGAATTATACTATATATTTTTCGTAATTTACAGTTTTCAACCCCCTGGTAGGAGAGGGTTCGTTCGAGCCACTTTTTATGAAAGCCCACGAATCACGTAGGCTCGACTGTCCAGAAGATTAATCGAAGTTTTCCCCAAGTTTATTAATACAGTGAAAAAGAAAAAGAGACGGGGGAAAAAAAGTGCGGAGAGACACGGTTAGTATTAATTGATTAAAACGTCAGCGGTTGGTTAAAAGCGAAATCTTTAGAAATTTCGTCAAGCACACAGAACTCTAATCAATTTCACAGTTACCTTTCAGTCGCCGAGGATCAACGGAAACATTTCTCTCGCGATTTTAGCTCGGTTTCCCTCGCATTTGAGCCGGGAATACGAGAATCTAATTGGAGGAATTCAATGGGTGAGGCACGAAGGTACGGAAGAAAAATTGGCGCAGAGCTTTTCGAAATCGATTGAGTTCGCGTCAGCTCAATATTATCGGTAACCTGCAATTCGGCAACAATCTTCATTTTCCAAGTTTTCATACATACGTATGTATGTAGATATTATAAAATTGCGGTAGGAAAAGCAGAAATAATAGAGTCGGTAGTAATGGTGAAACGGCGGGGATGCTTCGTGGTATATATATATATATATACATATCGTGAGAAGCTGGCGTGGGCACGGCTCGGTCGGCACTAATTCAACCTTACACTGCTGGAGCTTCCAATTTGCCTTTATTGTCGATCTTGTTCGAGCAGCGAGCCTGCTCAGCCGAAAGAGAGCGCGAGCGAGAAGGGAACAGAAGAAACTCGATCCGCACTGCCGGATGGGACCGGAAGCGAAACCACCCATGTCTTGCACCATTTCACTCGTTATATTATTCTCGGATTCGTTCAACGTCCCCACACTCATCTTTTTCGGTTGTTCCCCAATAAAAGGGAGCTTCTGGCTGACTCGAGACATTCTTTCTGCCTCGAGGCTCACGTCGCTTTCTTCAATTCAAACCAAAAATCTCCAAGTGCACAACGGTGAAAAACAGATATATATTTTATGTCTGAGATTAATCGTGACTCTTGAAATATATTAACAGTGACCCTTGAAGAAGCTCAAAGCATCAAAGAGATAAATTGCAAAATAAATATTTTTTAAAAGTAATCTTGTATATAAAATAAATGGAATAATTGTGCTTTCATTTTTAGAGAAATCAGAAGACACATATTCTGTTTCAGTTAATTCGCGCTTCATCGAGGGACGTTGTTTCGTCGTTTCGAATCGTTGAAGCGAGTTTAGAATTCCAGGATAAATTTTCAGATGGAAAAAGAGAGGGAGAGCTCGCTTTTCCGCATTACGGTGCGTCGTTTGGAGGGAAACCATGGAGTCTACGAACTACGACCTAGCGGAAGATGGTCCATGTGAGAGAGAGAGAGAGAGCTCGAGTTTTCCGGCTGGGCGTCTCAGCCTTTCCCGAGCGGTTCCGACTGATAGTCGTATCTAAATCTTGGCTAATAGTTCCGTCTTCGCAGGAGGAGAGCGAAGGAGGCGAGCAGACGGGATGAAACGCGGGCAAGGAGGGAAGAAAGGTCCTCGTAATTTACCTTTATAGCCTCATCTGCGTACTCGATGAGGCCCTCGCGCGTTTTCCCGGGTTGAGCGTCGCTGGGGCCGGTTTTAGGGGAGGAAAATCGAGACCGCGCCGCTCGAAAGGACGCTGTAAAAGCGCTCGCTCGTCGGCTCCCGAGCGAAGCACACCTTCGAGCGTTATTCTCCCCCTCTCGATCGTGTGCATGTGTCTTCGAGATCGAGAGAAAGAGAGCGACGAGTCTTTCTCTTGTCACGCGGAGAAACCAAGTACCCTCTCCCAAGCAGTCCCTGCGGCAATGTTCACTATATTAACACCTTCAACCGACTTTAATGAATCCCTCAGTCTCGGCGTACCCGACGAGCGAGACTCGACAAAGCCGGCTAACATATTTCCCATCCACTCTCTTTCTCTCTCGCTCTCTCGTCTCCCGCGCTTTTCACTTCCCCCCTTACCCCTTCCCCTACTTTCATAATACATCCTCCTATCGCGTATGAATATACATACTTTACTGTATGTAAATCTATGTATACAGTATAGTGTTAATCGCAACCGTAAATTCTCGCGGCTTCCTCACACGTCTCACGGTTAAGCTCCGAGACCTCTCCCTGCTGGCGTCCTCAAAGATTCAATTCGGCCTCCTTTCCTATATTATCCCGCTTGATGACGCCAGAGAACTCGCACTTATCCAGAAAATTGTTCGACAATGTGTCTCGTAAAATCTCAATATTACGGTAATGAAGCGAGAAAATTTCAACTCCCTCGCTATCCTACCATAATAACAATTTGGAATAAATTTATTATTTTTTATAGTCTTGAAAATGTTTGCAACTCCTCGTTTTCAAGCTTCCCACAAAGTAAAATTGCGAGTGCTCAAGTTTTTATCCGAACTTTTGATCGTGTCTTTAAAAAACAGCTTTTGTCGTGCTTTGTTTGCTATTTTGTTTACTTGATATTCCAAGTCATTTATTCTTCAATATTTTCAATAATTAAAAAAAAATGCTTTAAGATGTGTAGTAATCCTATATTTAAAAAGACACAAATAAGGCCTCTAATCGATTAATTGGAATAAAGCGTATTATACGGAGCGCATTAACTTTTGTCTAATCTCGACTCATTAAAAAAAAATTCAACGTGCTCTACTCTGGAAATAATGACCTTGATATTATAATCATTAATTTTCAGGAAATACCCATTATAAAGTGGATATCGTCGAGGACACGAAAAGATATCGCCACTTGAAATTTTGAGATCTTCCTATTTTTGATTCTTGAAAAATCAAGCTGGAAGTCCTCGAACACGCTAAATTTTCTCTGCTTACTTTTATTATAACTTGTACGTGCAATGATGTGAGAAAAACTTACAACAAAATTTTATACTATTTATATCAAATATACCTGAATAGTTCGAGGATCATAAACATTTGAAAAAAAGAGAGAAAATTCGTTGAGCGTAATGAGGAAAAATTTTTTTTCAAATTTTCGTTAATCCCTCGGTCATTAATGTTGCCATGGTGATCGGTCGAGGTCGAAGGACAAACCGATTAGGCGGCTCTTAATTGTTCGGATTTTCGAGTGAATTTGGAATCAGTACGCCGGTATAAAGTGTCGGGGTAAGACGTGTCGGGCCTCGTCAGATAGTTCGTTACCGAAAAACATTTCGTAGAAATTTGACAAGCTCAATTGAGTGTCAGTTCCAGTGTTATTTTCAATCATACGAAAAGTGAATAGTGTTTAATTTATATGATATCGTTTCAAAATACTTTTAAAAAATGTCGGTATGGATGAAAGTGAAATCCAATTGATGCAAATTAAACGTATGCAGTCTCCCAATTCGAACGAACAGTTTTTTAATTGCGTTTTTGCTTCAAATAATTATACTTTTCATCATAAATTATTAGTTCTATATATTTTCATTTACCCATCTATATTCGATGGTTCATTTTTTAATTTGATTAAAAAAATATATAAAAAATATTGAGATTTGTGTGGTGGTGAAGTGAAGTGCGAGGCCCACGGAACATATTGAGCAGAAAGGGAGATTCGCATCGTCTCTATGAATCACCCTTAATAAAGCTGATTTCGTCAAGAGAAAGGTAAGACATCGCCAATTCAAATTTTCATGGGTCTACGAGACCCAGTGTGACTCGCTAAATTTCTTGAAATTTTTTTTTCGATTTTAAGAGTCCATTCGATCGGAAATTTCCTATAGATAACGACAATGATAATTATTCGGGAGGCAATCTAAAAATTCATATTAAATGAGCCACAAAAATGTCTTTTGGATCAGTTTTTTCAATTTTTCAATATTAATTCTTGGATTGCGCCCTGTATAAGTAACATTTTTGTTATCTACAAAAAATTTTGTGATGAAATATTCTTTCTTAAAAAAGACATGAATCTTATAATCAATTAATCGGAATAGAGCGTATTATGGGGGAGGTTATATGAAATATGCGCCTAGAAGAATCGCAAAATATCAATTAAAATTTGTTAAAAAGGAAAAAGCAGCCGCGTTGCTGCTCGTAAATCTAAAAAAATATTAAATAATACAACGGGTTAGTTAGACGTTGTCGGTTTGGAAAGGTATATATAAATTGCTTTTTTTTCTCAATCACCAATGACGTTCATCGAATTTCGCTTGAATAAAATTAGTCCAAATCGTAAAAATTCCACAAAGAGACCTCGATGAGGCGAACAGAATGAGAGGACAAAGTGAATATTCAATTTTGAAGACAGCGCGGGCGTTGATGGCAGGGAAGCCGGGGGAATTCGCACTCGTGGAGAATGGGGAAGCAAAGCGAGAGACGGAGATGATGAAAAAGGAAGAATGAGCGGGATGAGAAAAGGAGGAAAAAAGTATGAAAATTGGGGGCAAAGTAGGTAGAGATATAACGTGGGAAGAGAAGGTGTACGCACGCGAGCGGATATTTCGCGGTGCGCGTGTATACGCACAGAAACGGGATGGAGAATCGGTGCATGGGCTCGCTCGACGGTGGTGCCCGTCGAGGGGCCACCGTATTCCGCGTATCCGAAAGCCACCGGCGGGAAACGTCTCTTTCCCTTTTTTTAGCACGTACACGGCGCCGCACATACGTACGCACTTAGGGACGTACTTTAGCATGAACGCAGACGCGAGAAAGGTGCGAGAGAATATAATAAGGGAAAGGTACCGAGAGAGAGAGAGAGAGAGAGAGACAATTTGGGAGATAGTGAAGTGGAGAGAAAGGGACGAAAGAGATGAGTAGATGGGTGGCGGAGTCTGCCCGAGGGTAGGCTAACCCATCTCATACGGGGTTCAGGGGACAAATTATTTCCCCATTTTATGGCCCGCTAAAATATAAATCAAGTTCTAAATTAAATTCCTCTCGCCTCTCTTCGGCGTGCATGCCCCCCCTTTCGCCATTCCTCCATGCGTCGTCTTTTCTTTCTCGCTCCTCGCCACGGGCGGACCTCCGCCGAGAACTATAACGAGAGAATTTTACAACGCCTTTTCCAGTGTTATTCTCTATATATACCTGCCGCCCCGCGACTCCTCTAGACAGCGCCCGCGTCGACTTCTTATTCCTCGTTTCTTTTCTCTAATAAAAGAAAAAAATATCTCGGATAGATATTCGCACAAACTGAAATAATATATCAGTTTGTGTCTGATGTATTTGTGAGTCTTCGAGTGTTATCAGCGCGTTTCTGATAATAGAGAGGGAAAAAAAAGAATAATTCTTCCGCACGTAAATCGTCAGAGAAAAAATATGGACACAAAAGTCTTTTGCTCGAATATATTTTCATTGTATTATTAATGAATAGTCCGTGAGGGGGGTGGAGATTTTTTAGCATGAGTGGGGAAAAAAGGGGAGTTTGAAAAGAGAAAAATAAGTGAAACGTTTCGGCGAGAGCGAGAAACGCTGTCGCTGTGAATTCACGAGATTCATTCGTATGAGGGTTTTTCGCCGGTCGCTCCTGTATTTGGTTGAAACATTTGTGGAGGAAAGAGAAGAGGGAAAGATGAGAGGAGGGAGGGCAAGAAAGGGTATGAAAAAGGTGAAAGCAGCCACGTAGTCAGTTCTGTGAGCTACTGCGGTCTCTCTCGGTAGCATCGAGTGCACCGCCAGCCCGAAGGTCGTCCTCCCTAAGATAATTAAACGAAATTCATTTACATAGCTCGGGTAATACGGGGCTCGAGCAGCAGAGGCAGGGGCCAACATTTTGCCAAACGGCCAACTGAGAGAAGTGTGCGCGAGGAAGGATGAAGAGAGAAAGAGACGGAACGAGAAAAAGGAACGCGATATGTACTGGGAGGCACTTGTCGAGTTTATGCTTCCAAACTTCTTCGTCTTTTCCTTGAGTTTTCCACCCTCGATGAGTTTGCCTCCCGCACGAAAATGCCAAAACTGTCGAGTTTACGCGAGAACACTTTTGATTTTAGGTGAAAATTTACGTAAATACAAACAAGCGCATACTTTCTCCCGTTTCGAAGCTCTCTATCGCTTTTTGCTCCCTCAATTTTGAAAAACCTTCCTTTTTGATCCTTCAGAAGTTCCCCTGTGCTTCCATAAAGCGTCTCTTTGAATTTTAATATTTCATATTTTGTGCTGTAAAAAAATTCAATTATAAATGCCAAGCACGCACGGAAGAATTTGTCAAACGCCGCGAATAAGATGTGATCTTGAACTTTCGACGAATCGATCCGCTCGACGCTTAGAAAAAAAATTTAATTAACGTTATGAACAGTCAAGTTTATGTGAAAACTTTAGAACTTCGAATAGAATTTATCGTATACTCTTGAGTGATGAGAAAATTGTGACCGCCTCACAAATAATTACTTTTCCAACTATGAAGTCAATATATTTCAACTAAACGAAAGTCCAATAATTGATCATAAAGGGAAACATAAAAAATTTATATTGAAAAATTTAAAAACTTGATACAAAAGTCAGTTTTTTGGCTCATTCAATATAATTTCTTATAGATAGCGCCCCGAATAAATAGTATTTTCGTTATCTACGGAAAATTTCTGATCGAATAGGCTTTTTCAAAATTAAAAAAAAATTTCTTTTAATTTTGTGAACTATTGAAGGCGTAATGGAAATGTATCGCAAATTGAACTTTTCATGGATCTATGAGATCCAGTATGACTCACCAAATTATTTGACATTTTTTTGAATTTGAAAATTTAACGTGCTGTCTTGGACATAATGGCCTTGGTGTTAAAACCATTTGTTTTGTCTTGCAGAAATTTTTACGAGTTATCCATTATAAAGTCGATTTCGTCGAGAATACAAAGAAATTTCGCCACTAGAAATATTCGAAATCCTCCTATTTTCGATACACAAAAATTCAGGCTGGAGGACCTCGAACACTATAAATTGTCTCAGCTCACTTTTTTATAACTTAATTTGTACACGTAATAATGACCTCGGAATTCGAATCGCAGAGTTTTGACCCTATTGAGAGCACGCACTGTAAAAAAATTTTTTTTTTCCTACGAAATTGTTTTAAAATATTTATAGGAATAACATTCAAAAAATGTAATTAATTTTCATTTTTCAAAAAATACTATATTGCTAATCCTAAAAATATATGTGCAATCAATAATCGTTTTTTATTCAAACTATTTCGATTTCACTTTAATTTTACTTGGTCGCGAATGAGAAAATGAACATTTGGTGTTTGCACGAATCTTTTATCGGAAATTGATTACCGAAACGATCTTGACAAGGGATGTCAGCGTGAATTTTGGCTAAAAACCTCCGAATACAATGGATTTATTTTCAGTTTCTCGTTATGGATATTTAATGGACGACTGAACGCGAGCTCTGATATATGTACATTATTCATAATGAAATTTTACGGATTCTCATTTGAAATTTTTCTGAGAGCATATAGATAACTTGATGAAATTCTATAGAAGCAGAAGAGAAGATTCTTACTCGGCAAGCCATATATATTTTCATAAATAAGTCGACATGACCGCATGGACGTGCATCAATAATGACATCACCCGTTATAAGGACGAGTATATATTCGAGAGAGAAACCAAAGAAATATGACACGAAAGGATATCGACTAATTAAAATTTTAATTAAGTCAGTCGCGCAAAGGAACGGGAAGAAAAACCGTTGCCGCGGTACGACGGACGAGTAGCTCATTCAAGAGCAAAGAGAAATAGCGACGATCGTCGAGACAGCCGATAACTGATAAGCGAGAAACAGTTTGAAGGAGAGTGATGTTTGACGTTGAGCGATAGTTGGCGAACGTGAGACTCGCGGGGGAGTTAAACGAGAGAGGACGAAGAAACTAAAAGAGACCGCGCAGATGAGGGCTGGAGAAAGCGAAAGAGAGGTGAAGCGAGTGGAGAAACGGGCAAGAGGAAATGAGAGGATGAGAAAGAAATTGAAATAAAGGGAGAAAAAGGGGAAGCATTGCACAAACTGTCAGAAAAAAAGGAATGACGCACTCCCGTGTCCGCGTAACCAAGCCTTTCCTCCCGATGCACCGATATTACGTTTGCAAAGAGCATTCTAGCTCCCCATCCTTTTTCCTCGATTCCTCTCCGTTCCGATTGCTTTTTCTCCTCCTCCTCTTTTCCTCCTTGTTTTATTTATCTATCTATCCCTTCTCTCTCTCTGTATCGCCCTTTTTTCACAAACAGGCGTATTATCGAGGTTCGTCGAACGGCATCAGTTTTTCGGCCGTTCCATTCGTCGTTCCGGAAAAACTTCACTGGCTCGGAAAGCTTTCGTTGCGTTACACGGCGTGTACACTCGTATGGATACTGCAGCAAGAGCTCGCGCGATTTTCACTATTTTGCCTTGCTCCTGCCTTTGAGGAAGGGTGCGAGCGAGAAACGAAGCTTCCGCTCCGTGTCTACTGATACTCTCTCTCATCTCTCTGTCTCTCACTTTGGCGCGGAAGTGGAATTACGGGTTCCAATGTTTCGTTGCGGCGAAAGCACCATCGGTCAAATGGATGTAACACCAGACCGGTGGTGATAGGCTCAGAGCGAAGAGAGAACTCGTGGTACCTGACGGAGCGAGATTAATTTATTTGAGAGCTAGACACTGAGATATGCATACATACAGACATCATGCTGTATACCTCGGTACATAGGCGCCCCCCCCCCCATGTATATGTATATATACGCGCGTACACACTTAAATGTATAGGTATAAATTCTGGGATTGTTTGATGGGAAATTCGGCCGAAATGCTTCCAGCGGCGAGCGCACACGAGGGTGATAAAAAAATATCCATACGCGGGAGGACGCACGCATAAGGGGGGATATCCCATGCACCGGTTTTCTATTCTCAACAAAAATTATGAGACTTTTGCCCGGACTTTATGGCTCGTGACGAAATAAAAATTTGTACGTCTATAAAACGGTACGTTAAAAATACAGTAAAATAGTTTTCATTAGTGTATGAAAATGTATCGCTGTGTGCGTGCGGGGGAGAGAAGGAAAATAAAAGAAAGGGGGACGGACGAAAAAAAGTGCCGTTTCGTGCAATTACGAATGTCAGGTCGGGAAAATAAGTTGAAAAAATGTTCTCGATTGTTTCAGGAGTCCGGTGTACTGAGAAAATTACTGCGCGAATGAACCAAAAAAGGAGAGAAAATTGAGGAGCGGTAACGAGTCGTTGTGCGAGACCCCGCGTATTAATCGCGAGGCCGCTCCGTGTGAATTATCGTTCAATTCGAGTGCCATAATTACGCCACTATATGAATATAAAACAATAACGATGCTTCAATTAACGATCGACGAGAGCGACCGGTGAGCTCGGTACCGTTTATGCCTCCATTTATGTTTTATTATTTGAACATTTTATCCACTGATTGTCACATTTTGTCATCGTTCCTCTGTCCCATTTCTATCTCGATTCTCCTCTCGCCTCTCTTCCCCTTTCTGTGTACCTGACGACACGCGTCCTCGTACAATGTGTAAGCCATTGACGAAGCGGGCTTACATTTATCACTTTCCGCAGTGACAGGCCCCGGGAGCAGATCCGCGGCGAGTTAACGCCAGCGGATTCGCGCGTGAAATTGCTTCGATTGAATTGGTCATTACTGATTTGTGAGCGCGCCAATCCCCAAAATGCGTTCATCCAGATCCTTGCCAACTCTCGTACTCTCCAATACCCGTTTTTTTTTTTCGTATTCATTTCATTTCGTAAATAGAAATCGAGCGAAATTCAATAACACTCTCTCTCTCTCTCTCTGGTACTATTTTTCTTCATTGCTCTTTAAACATGTACATTTATTTCGTCGTTTCAAGGTGGTTCGCAAGAAAAAAAACAGGAATATTGAATCACGTCCAACCCTCCATTTTCCGCGAGCAACAGACAGTGTATCAGCTGCCACGTTTAATTAAAAAAAGGAAGAGTATAATTTCACAACGCCGCTTACAAGATACGAGCGTTCAAAGTTGCATTTTAAAATACACGTACTGCGGTAAAACGTTCAAAAAATTCACGAAAATCGATAAGTTCACGTTAAAATTAGTTCAATTTAAAATTCCTATTCATAAATTCATTAAATATATAGAATACATCTTCCAATTTTTTCCAAACTATCTTCATTTTTGTTAAATCATTTTTTTTCCAGATTCGTTATTCTTATAAAAATGTTCTTTAATTGGAAGAGCTCGATAATTGGAAATTTTTTGCTTCCTGCGCGATAGATTGGTTCATGGTTGAAAAAAAAGAGAACATTATTTATGGGAGAAAAGGTGACGGATTTTTCGTGACGAAATGATACGCGTGTGCGCTGACGAGGATATGCACGCACTCACACACATATTTGAAATAATCACATGACACGTGTGTGTTTAACTCCGATAGCGAGGACCGAAGGCAACTATCGGAGAGTTTTGTGGTGGCAGGCCCATTGATCCGACCGATTAACGTTTTGAATATCATTGAAAGCTTCGAGCCACTCTCTCCTCCCTCTTTCTCTTCCCATCTCGCGTAACCACGCATCTCTCTCTTTTCGAGCCGATATTCCGTTGGAGGCGTTGACACGTGACCGCACAACGTCCATGATATAGCGATCCGGACACCGACCAATTCGCTTCCGCAATCGACATATTCTATAGCGTGTTCGCCATGCGAGCTGAAGAGCAAAGGTTACCGAATCAGTGCATTCCCGCGTGGCAAACTATGACGTAATTGGAACAAAAATCTCATTCGAAATTTTCTATGCCCTTTCGCGAGAGTCGAAAGTCGCGATCGGAAAACGAATAATCAAAGCCGAATGTACTCAAAAGATGGAAAACAAAAAAAAAAGAACCTCGCCTCCCCCTCGTCTCGTAAAATAACAATTTGGCACGCCACATAAATTTCGATTTATTAAACGGCCACGTAGTAGTCATGATTCCCTTCGTTAGAGTTTTTGCCCGGGTCGGGCGCGGACGGGAAGAGAGAAAAAGACGAGGAATATAAAGGAGAGAGAAAACGAGAGTATAGGAGTCGGAAAAAAAGAGTTGGGGGGGGGAGGAGAGAGAGAGAGAGAGAGCGCCTCGCGGAGAGGAAGAAAGCAGGAGAATGTTCGTGGTGACATGTGCGGACTGGGAAAAAGTTACGTAAATTAGTGTCAATTGCGGACGTCCACCCTTGGAGCAGTTGCAGTAGAGGTGGACGCACTAGCACCACGACGGCGGCGGCGACGGCGGCGGAATAAAACGGGGGGAGCAGCAGGGTGAGGAATGACATGGGCGGATTGTGGGATACGAGAGCCGACAGATTTTGCTGGGCGAGCCGCCGTCCTCTTCCTCCGCTCATCGCCCTCTGCTTTTCATCAACGAGAAGAAGAGAGACGGCGGGCCAACAACCCACATAGCGTGTACTGGTGCACGTGTGTGTATACATATAGAGCGAGGTAGGCTCACAGCGAAAGAGCGATGAGTCCTCGTGGCGCGGTTAGGAAAGAAAAGGGCGCAAGTTGGGCGGTTCGACGGAGAAAATCGCGACTGTCATCGCCTCGCTGCTTCTCGCGGGCTTCCCGCGTGCATGAATCCATAAATATATGCGAATCGGTACGTGTGCTCGCGGATAATGTGCATGTATTGCGTAGAAGTGTGTGTGATTGATGGGGCAGTGATAGCGACGGCAGTCTGCACTCGACACCTCGCTACTGGCACGCCAAACAATGCATATTCATCGGACGTATAAATAATGCCTGTTTAATACATAAATATACATTAGCATTAGATGGAAGCTCAACTCTTACCCTCCGGTCAGAATTGCTCGATCCTTTTTCCAAAGCTCCCGCACCCTCTACATTATTGCCCTTCTCTCTTTTCCTTCTTTTTTCCTCCCCCCCCCCCCCGGCGCCTCGCCTCGTTCCATTGTAATACAAATATTTGTCATTTCGCGAGCATTTCTGTTATTCCTCGATTTTTTTATTTTCTCGCTTATACAAATTTATACGCCTCGGGAGTCGAACGCGCACGCGATATGTTTTCTCTTTATCAGGGAGGAAGTGAATTTTTCGTACAATGATTTACGCAATTACTTTTGTTATGGTCCCCGCTGGCAGGATTATTGAATTTTTTTACTCTCGATAACGGGGATTCTACTTTTTTTTTCTTTCCTCTCTGTCTCTCTTCGATGCTTTCGGTAACATCGAAATTCCTGCGGGCTGGAATTTCTCGAGTGAAAATATATATATGAAGACCAGCTGAGCAGAATGTTCGGTATCGGTTTTGGCATGAATCCATCAAAGAGATTCGGCTTTTATCATTTTTTAAAATATTTTCTTATTCCATTAAAAGGCTGAAATATGAGAAGGCCACACACCGGATTTCGCGATATTCCGTTTATCCAGGATAACCTTTGAATCGATTTATCCAAAATTAAAACGATCATTCTTCGGTCGCGAGTCAAATTCCTCATCGTTATGAAATCGTCACCCAAATTGACACTCGAGGGATTTATTCATCAATTCCATCGCAATTATAAGGTCATCAGCTTTCACATTTGTTCGTCAATATCTATATAGTATACAGTATGAGTTGAGCAGTCCGTACCATCCCGTTCAAAAATTTCGTAGCTTGTGTTATTTTACTAAAAATCTTATATCTATATTAAAAAAGACATGAGGCCTCTAATCGATTCATCGAAATAGAGCGTGTATTATGCGGAACGCATTGACTTTTGGCTAATCTCTACTCAT
>JAPYYW010000232.1:0-70760 GCA_030522545.1 Cremastinae sp. A BG-2022a | reverse complement strand
TCCTTCTTTGTCTTGAATCTTAGCTTTGACATTCTCGATAGTGTCAGAAGCCTCTACTTCAAGGGTGATAGTCTTTCCCGTGAGGGTCTTGACAAAGATCTGCATATTGGCTCTGGAGAATAAATAAAATATTGAATTGAATTATTTATATTTTTCAAAAATATTATCTAATCAATAGCAAAACTAATAAATGCATATTGCAAAGAGAAATATTAAAAATGAGAATTGCGTTTTAAAAAGTTCAATGGGTGTGACATGGAAAAAACAAAATGGAGTCTAAACGTTTGTCTGACGAAATCGAAATTGGCCTAGCAACAGACGTGACGAAAAAAAAAAGTTATTTTATGAAATTTTTAACAAAATTCTTGATTCTTGTTTAATTTTAGCATTGAAGCTTGTAAAAAAATATTATTAACTTTCTCAAACGAGTTACAACGTATGAGAACTTCAAGGAACTTTCTAGAAAAGATGTCAACCTACGTCTCTGGAACAAAGAAACTCGTGATCTGGTCGATACAGGTCTGAGTTTTTTCTCGTGTATTTATTCGAACAATGAAGAATCTTATAATCGCGGAAAATAATATTTGTTTTATATTCACTTGTAAATTTAATTCTACCAAAGAGTTCTGACGAATTGTGGCCTCAAAAGCTGAAATCGATCGAGGGGCTTTGTGACGAGATGACGTTGCACAAAATGGAGAAAGAACAAAGGCGAGCGATCGAAAAACAAGAAAAGTCGACTTCCTACCACAAAAATTAATAAAATTTTTGCGTTTTTTCGAAAAAACAATGTAAAATTACAACTCACCTTAGTTTTTTTTCAATTTAGAAGATTATAGTAGCAACAGAAGTAAGACTGTTGGAACGTAACAAGACGAAGCTTCTAAGGTCCTATATCCACGGAGAGAACAAGGTAACTGTCAGCTCAGTAGCTAGCAGCCAGCTGCGTCAGCTAGGAAAAGGAAGAAGACCACGTAATGCCCGAGTACTCTGCGCAAGCGCATCTCCGGGTGCTTAGTTCTCTGGCGTCTCGCAGTGATGCTGATGGCGCTCGTATATTCCATTTCCCAGCGCGATACCGTTCAAACCGATGCGAAGAGAATTCTCGAAATCGCTCTGCCCACATTTATTATTTTATTTCAATTGTTAAATAATCAATACTTAAATTCCCATTGAGTAAATACAATCTATCGAAAAATGGCATTACTTTCATTGAGTGCTTCTATTCCCAGCACCCTAGAACTATGCTGTGTAGAAGCTCAAATCGACGTGTCCGAAGTCCGAGATTCATCAGCAAAATCCAATTTTCACTGGAAAACGATGAAGTGCAGGTACATTTTGTCATTTTATATCTATGGTTAATTAAAACCGTATTAATTAATTTCAGCTAGAAAAATACTTAAAAACCGTGCCAACGTTAAACGAATGATTGTTACAATCATTTTTCCAATTATATTCTTTTTTGCGCAGACTAATAATTCACACGATGCAGGATAACGTGATAGCGTGTCCAATTTTTGAGACTATCGGTTCCATTCACGTTATTACCAGCGTAAATTATTTTAACGGCGAATCTTTCCGAAAAACTTTAAAAGATATAAACGTGACGGTATATTTTATGTTTCAAGAAAATTTTTTCTGTTAAATATAAACAGTGATAAAAATAATAATAATAATAATAAATGTTTATCAAAGTGGTCAACTCCAAGACTGGTTACACCGGACGTTTACGCGAATTGTCTACGTTATTCAATACAATTTGCTATGGCACCGCTCTGGAATCGAGTCGGTTCTTACTTAATAAACGACGCAGACTTTTTATCACGTTTTGACAACTCTGCCGTGAAATTTAATTTGACCATTCAAAGAGGATGTGAAAATACGAGTATACATTTAAAATGAGTTTTTATCTGATTACAATAAAACAATAGTTCCTTAATTATAAAAATATTTGAAGTATTCTTTAATAAAAATTAAATTTTTATTATTAAAAACATTTAGCCACGGAGTCGATTCTGAAAGTTGAACCTGTAAGAGTTCATTTAACTGAATTCGAGCTGGAGGAACTAAATATTCCAGGGGAAGTAATAGCTCATTTTATGGCAGATCCAAAAGGAATATTGGACGTGACACCATTAGGATCGCATCGCGTGACGGTTTTACCGAGGTGAATAAGAACGACTCGTTTATTCGTTTTTTTTATCGAAGAAAAAAAATTTTTCTTCCTCTTTTGTAGTTTGAAGCGAGGTAGATTGCTGACCGTTTTGAAATACATTCCTCCGACCTGCCCTTTCAAAAATTATAACGAGCTCAGAAGACACTGGAAAAATATGGTAATTAAAAATATAGATTTTATGAAAATCTGGGTACTTTGGATTGAAGAATGGATAAAACTCCATGAGTAATTTTTGTTAACAGTACGGCTATCGTTTGCCGAAATCAGACCAGGGAATGATATATTACGACGTCTACTTCCCAATGCCGGACGAAAATCGTTTCTTGTATCCGCATCTGTGCGTGAGGTCTCAGATTTCGGATAGGGCTCATCTGGGAAATCCGGAATTGCCGATTCGTGCTTTCTTGCAGGATCTGAGCGAGAGGATGCCACTGGTTTGTGGCCAACGATTTGAGATTACGATTAAAAAACGAGAGAGCTCGGAAACTTTCCTCGATGAAAATCAACCCGGACCTTCGCACCTGTCGTACATGACTCCATCAAGACTCGAATCGTTTTGTAGAAATTTGAACGAGACTTCTCGTCTTTCGTTGTCATCAAGGCATCAGCTTGTTCGAAAAGCGAGCGAGCTCATGTCGCCGACTCCGAGTCTCTGTGGCAATAGCGCATTTGTGACTCGTTATCCCAAATTTCGTAAAGCTTTGACAATTCTGGACGGAGATTCCGACAAGAAGCCAATTTCTCGCCCCAGCGATGAGGAAATTCCTCCGGAAATTCAAAACCGTTGTCCGAACGACAATCCAATTTTTTTCCGGGAAAAATCTGCGGAAACGGTGTCAAAGACATCTTCGAAAGTCGACGATTTTTCTGGCGTTCCTCCAAAAGTTCCTCGAATGATGAATAAACCTGAAATAATGAAGATTCCAACGATCGTCAAGGATGATGTTTTGTCTAAATATTTCGAGAAGATGAGAGAAGGAAGGCAGAAAATATGCGAAAATATTGTAAGAAATTGAAATATAATTAATCTTTACTTTGTGGAATTCAGTACTTAGTCATTGAAGAATATTAAAAATAAATTATCTTGTTCAGGCTTTGCTGGAGGAGCGTTCCCTGAGTCAAAAACTGGAGCGGAATATGAATTCCATGGAAACAAAGGTATATTTTATTTTCTAAAAAAAGAAAGATAAATATTTAGCAACTAACAATGAAAAAAAATCGAAATTTTTTTTCAGAATACAAATTCGCTAAATTCGGATAATTCACACGAACCGACTACACCGTCAGGCAATCGTCTGATAAAAGGTAAATAATATTTTAATGTCTGTTAAGAAAAAATTCAATATTATTTCAAGTATAATCTTTGAATATTATCAGTACAAAAATAGTTTTCTAATACAAATAATCCACGGATAAAAACATTTTTACAAATTTACAAGTTCTCGTAACAGTGGAGAAAAATAAATCTTAAATCAATCGTTTCACTCAGTATCGCTCGTTTGTCAATATGAAATCCGAATCATTTAAAAAATCTGGTTCTAACGCATTCGTCAACAACCGACAGTATGATGATACGGTCAGACTTGGTTTCTATTCCAATCTCTTGTAAATCTTGATCAGTTAGCATGAGAAACAAGTCCAGATCCACCTTGATAAAAATTAAAATATTAATTATAAATTCATTTTATTATTACAATCAAACGAATCTTTTGTCAAGTAAAAAAATGGGCACTTGCCTCTTGTTCGATAAAAATAGGAATAAATTTAGCCAGGCCAAAAAATTTAAGAACAGAAGCCATTTTTTGTTGATGAATATCCATAGCCATGGTTGGAAGAGGTTTTTCACAGGGAAGTTCAGTCGGAGTGTTGGCTGGAGATGATACGACGTCGCGTGAAGTTTCACGGGATTTCTTGAAATATTCGAGCTTTGGAATTGTCAAATTTGGTGGACGTTTCATCTGGTATCTTGAAGAAAAAATTTTACAGTTGCAAAAATGATTATTCAATCATCTAAAAGCTTGATTGTTAAACTTACGGTTTCATCGGATTTTTTTCGAAGTTTGATTCTTCATTTCGTTTATTTTTTTTTCTGTCGTGGTTTATTTTAAATTTCGTTTCGAATCCACTGTCGTTCGCACTTTCGCGTTTTCGAAAGCAGACATTTGGTGACTTGGCCAGTGTCACCTCGCGCGTGTATTCCAATTTCGGCGAAATGAAATTCTTCGAGACTCTGCTATCGAAATGAAAGACCATCGGCGCGGAATTTCGCCTCTTTTCAAAATTACTTCTTCCGGTTGGTGGATTTATTACCACGGAGATACCTGCTTCTCCGAGATTCTCTCGGCTGTCTTGGTCCGAAAAGTTCTCAGCATCTTGCAAAGTCGAGGACATTTTCGGCACGATAAAATCATCTTCGGAAAAACTTTCGAAAATGTCGTGAGACATATCCTCGTTCCAATGATTTGCATTCTCGTTCTGACTTTCGCCAAGGCTTGCGATTTCCGGAACCGTCGATTGAGCCATCATCAAGAGCGTATAATCGCCTGTAAAAGTTTTTTTTTAATGTTTCTATAACGTTTTAATAAGTTTCCGTTCATTAAAAAAGCCCATACTAGCTTCTGAAAGCTTGAGACCAAGGTCAAGAAGTCTGAAAAACATTTCCTTGTCATTTTTCATTGCCGCGACACACAGGGGACTAATCGTATCGTTTTTTGATATTTTCAGGGCCGTTGGACAAGCTTCGTAAACGAGCTCGAACATCTCCCTGCTGATCGCGACCGCCAACGCGATGGCGGATATATCTGAAACCACAAGTCATTCTTAATTATTGAAAGAATCCTTCATCGTATTACATATTTCTTGCTATTCTAATCTGAATTTTCTGAAAAATTTAAAAGATTATAAATCAGTCATTATTTTTATCTTTCCCCCGGGTTGTTTTTCTTTGCAGATTATAGTTATTATACCTTGATTAGCCGACTGTTCGGGATTGCAGCCATTCGCAAGCAAGAGTTTGACCGTTTCAACGTTTCTGTTGCGAATCGCCTGCATCAGCGGGGTCCACCCAGAATCATTTTGAAGATCGACTTCTTCGCTGTCGTGCTTCTTCAATATTTTTTCAATTAGAGTGTAAAATCCATTCGCTGCGCTTACGTGCAACAAATTGTCTCCGTACTTGTTCACAGTATCGAGTGAGTAATCTGCGGATGAAAGTGCCTTTGAGAGTGATGGCTAACCGATGGCGCCACGCGTACTTTTTTGCGCCCTCGAGTAATCGAGCTCCACGAGAATGTGTTGACGGTAATAAGATATTTCTTGGCGAAAAAGCTCACCTTTCTTTTTCATTTCATTTATTATCTGGCATTCCAAGGGATCGTCTATTCCATTGTTATTCAAATTCGACATTTTTTCACGTTATACAATAATTTGTTTACTCCTCATCGCATTTATTTGCACCGTCATCTATTCACCTGTACCCCCGTTTAACGAGAATTTTTCCGTTGCGACATACATAAATCCGGAATCTCCTGTATCGCGGATCTTGTCGATAAATTTTCGAGAGACGTGAACAAATGTTCCGTATATCTTTATTACTTTTATCCGATATTTCCTCGCGGAGCAGACATCGCCTATCAAAATTTTTCCGTCAACTAACATGCCGTGATTCATTGCCCCAAGATTCGATTCTCGTCCTTGGTGAATTCTTGTTTATTTACAATCGGCCGAGGCAAAAGGAATGTCATTATTCAGGTCACAAAGTTATGTACCGTTATTCCGCGCGCCGAGATACTTCAGCAATGGTGGAATCATAGAAACATGCTTTTCGCGTGTGTTGACCGTCTCTCTCCTCCTCCTCTCTCTCTCTCTTTATCGGCTTCTTCGTTTTCTCCGCAGACCTGAATAATGTCCGTGCCCGATTTCCTATACAAATTCTGAGACGCTCTCTTTACGAAATAATATTCTGCCGGAAAGAGGGCAGAAATCTCGAAAGTCATGATTCTCGACGAGGGAATTGTAGGTTATCCCCTCGAGATGTACGAAAATCTGATCAATTGTTAATCAGTGTGTCAAGTTCAATGTCTCCCGTGAACTTGAACAGAAACGGGCGAGTTGAATGTATTCGGCTGATTGTGAGATGATGTAAAAAAATTATATACGCGAAGATTTCATGCAGTCGCGTGTTTCTTCGATACTCGTGTCTGTATGTACAGCGGCACGAGTTTTTTTTCTGCCAGGGTTTTTTGTGAAAACGAACGGAACGGACATCCCAGACAGAAAGAGAGGAGAGAGAGAGAGAATGTGAGAGAGAACAGAGAGGAGAGAGAGAGATATCATGTGAGAGAGAGAGAGAGAGAGATAAGAGAGAAGGGACCAGAGAGCGAGAGAGAGGAGAAAGAGAAAAGAGAGGAGAGGAGAGACCGCAGTGAGAGGGGTACAAGAGAGAAGAGAGGAGAGGAGAGAGAGCTCGATATGTGTATAGGCAGTGTATATTTGAGCCTTCGCGTCGCCGTTGCCGGCCAAACCGTGGCAGCACAGTATCTCCGTGAAATGTGACGTTCGCATAGAATTTCCGTGACAGCGTTTTTTTTTTGAATCCATGTATATTTGAATATCTCGCTTCTCCGTCCCACCGTCGTGCGTTGTTGTACGTTAACTTGTGACAAGTTCAGAATAAATCTAAGGAGACGGGAGGAAAGGCTTTCGGAGCAGGACTCCTCTCCGCGATCGTGATATCTCCGTCACTGGCTCCGGATGACATCGTACTGACCAACAAATAGGCACACACATAAAAACCACACGATAAATATCGAGCGATGAGGCTTCGGGTATTGAAATTGAGTTAAAAAGCGTGAAAATATACGACCATTACAATCTATATGCAAATTCGTGCTTGCGCATGAGAATTAGCCTATCCCTTTGTAACGAAAAAACCGTGTGGGATTGACTTTCAGCTTGCCTCGTTACCAGAGACTTTCACCGAGTCTACGTCTCGATTTTCGTCGTATTTTAGCGCAGGTAAGAAGCGCGGGCTTTTTCAAACATCTACTCTTTGTGACGCGAGCGTGCAGAAAATAAATGAACGCGAGGCGGAGTATCACAAATCGCACAGTGGGTGAAAAGAGAGGAAAAAAAAAGAATTGCTCGGTCTTGATTGTTCGTTGCGCGCTCTCGGGTAGCGAGGAGATTCACTTTTGGGTTAGGTTGTCTCGCGGTCAAAAGGAGGGACGACGCCGTTCAGCGAGAATTTTTCGAGACGGGGGTTTACGTCGATTCTAGCAGTCGCGAGGGGAAGAGCGAGGGAGGCGGGAAGCTCGACATTAATCGAGAGAATTCGCTCGAGGTGGGGTGGAACTTTCCTCTCTTCTTGCGTTGCCTCGAAACTCCGCTGTGCGCGCACGAGAGAAGGAAGCCAACACAGGGGCGGGGGGGGGGGCGAGAGGAAACGCGTTTATGAGCTCCCTCCTTTCATTTCTTTCTCGCACTCTCTCGTTTTTCTCCTTTTGTCTCGTTCCCTCCAGCACCGCTGCTGCGTCCCTCGACTCTGCGATCCCTTCTCTCGTTCTCATACCATCGCGTTTCTTCGATGTCGCGCCTTCTTTCTCACACTCGCAGCACTTGTCGCCGATCCCTCGTCCTCTCTCTTTCGAACTTTCCTGCAACCGGTTTCTCCGTCTCGCCCCTCTTGCGCGCTCTCTCCCTCTCTCTTTCCCGCGCTTTTACCTCCTCTCTCGCCCCGGCATTCCGCTTTTTCTCCGTTCCGTCTCACTCCCACGATTCCTTTGCCTCATCCGCGTATGTACTTTCTTCTCATTTCCCCTCCAGTTTCTTTCACGCTCTTTCTTTTACTGCTTCGCGCTTTGTCTCGCTCGTGCACTCTGTTCCTCCTCTCGCCAGCAGCGCAAGCGTTGCGCTCCCTCTGGCGTGACAGCGCGAGATCGTTGCCTCTCTCTTTCTCGTTTTACGGGTGGGCACGGCCATTGCACGAATATATGCGCGCGGGTATGGTGCTAGAGCGGGACGGATAAAGAAACCGAGAGGGAGAATTCCCGAGCTCCGTGTGTGCGTTGGAAAACGGGCGCAAACGGTTCATACGGCCGCGCTTCGTTCGTCATTTCGGACTTGTACAACGAGGAACTGGCCGAGATAACGGGATTTTCGTTCATCAGTTTCGTTTGTACGCTAAATTACGAAAGAAAATTATAATTTTCAGCGAGTCATAAGTTCTATCGTTTTTCTTCCATATCTTTTTCAATTCCTCTTTGTATAGTTTTTCAACGCGATAAAGAAATAGTAGAATGGAATATCGCACGAACGAAAGAGATATGTGAAAGCTGCGCGTTTTTTTTTTTGCATCTGTGCGTCTGCGGTGTGTGTACGTGTGTGTGCGCGAGAAATTTTTTCTCTCTCTCTCTCTCTCTCTGACTCTCGCGCGCACTTCCATTCTCCCACTTTGATTTTTTTTTACACCTTTTCTCATTTTTGTTCTTTTTGTTCCTCCGGTTCTCTCTTATTCGCAGAATGGGTAGCAGTAGTCAGCAACTGTACAGCCTCTCATGGGGTGAGTTTGGATCCTCGCTAGCATCAGCGGTTCAATTGCTCAGAGGCCAGGGAGATCTGGTAGATGTTACGTTAGCGGCTGGAGGAAAAAGCTTCCCGGCTCACAAGATTGTTCTCAGCGCGGCGAGTCCCTTCCTCTTGGATTTGCTCAAGGTCTTTTTTCGCCGTAAATAAAAAACATTCTACTATCGCACTCACAATGCGAAATACTTGATGATGATTTTTATTATAATTCTCGACTGATGAGAGATTGATCAATTTCAGAGCACACCATGCCAGCATCCTGTTGTTATGCTAGCAGGTATTGGCGCTGAGGATCTCGAGTGTCTGTTGGAATTCGTTTACAGAGGTGAAGTGAGCGTGGAACCCTCCCAACTACCTTCTCTTCTACAAGCTGCTCATTGTCTCAGCATACACGGCCTTACACCGCCTACTATACTTACGGAAGTATGTCTCCGAAGCTTTCCTAGCACACAGAGAGAGAAAGAGAAAGAGACTTTCCGATCTTCGCTGATCGGAAAGGGCATTTAAGAGTGTCATTCTTTGGTATGTTTTGGTGAAAATGAAGAAAATCACATTTGAAATGTTTTTTGAAACTTACAGAAAACTTTCTTAGAGTTCTTACATGCTGTTATTGAAATACAAAATTATTTGTCAAGATCAAATAGTTTTCAATTAAGCACTAAACTAGATTTTGATACATTTTCTTGGATAATATCGTTTTATTGGAAAGTATCATTGGTAATTAATTAAGTAATTGGGTAGATGGAAAATTTTATACACTCTGTTAGGATTGACTCAAAATGAACGAAATTATTGAAGGATAATGAATTATCGAGAAATTAATATTCTCTGAACAGAACGGTGAGGAGATCCCGGCGTCTTCGATACCTGCTAGCACGGAACCGGTAACCCGGGAAATCATGAACTCGTGTATTCCAATGCAACGGAGAAAGAAGAGGAGGAAGTCGTCCTCTTCTTCCGGAAAGTGGCCTCGAGGTGATCACGGCGACAACGACGACAGAGGTCACGATTCTCATCACGGTAACGAGAGGACGACCGATTACGAACACAAGGATAGCGAGGGCGGATCTCACGACGATCTGGGTAAGTCTAACGGATTACTTGACTGGTGAATAAGGAGGATCATTGCTTAAATGAGTTGAGGTGAAGGGCGCGATTTAAAATGTATTTTTTGAGGAATATTTTCATCCTGACAAAATCATATTTTAGTCACGAACAAATGTATCGTGAAAAGAGCAAGTCGCTTTGAATCTCATAAAAAAATTGTAGTCTCAAGTAGGCAAGATATTTGTAGCTTGTCAATAAAGATGCACTTGTCAAAATTGTGTTTTGTGTCCGCTGTGCATAATATATTGGGAATTTATATCAAAACACACCTTAATTTTTCGATATCTACGCAATATAATAAACCACAATGAACAAATCATAACGGTATGAAAATAAAAATCAATGAACGAACGAAAAAACGGATAATTGTATGTAAAACAACCAGAGAAAAGAAAAACGGACACAAGCACAACCATCGTTAGGGTTGAACTGCAAAAATGTTGATTGGTCATTAGATCCGACTCGGATTAGACGGCAAAATTGAAGTAATGATTAAATGGCGGGGAGAGCGATATTGTAGACATAAAGAAAAGAACATGTATGAATGGTCAGTTCAGCCCCCGGCATGGTAAAAATTGTGTTTGTGTCTGTTGGCAGCGGGTGTAGGAACGACGGCGGATTACGTGAATCACCGGAGCACCAGTTGGCACCCGGCGTCCCAGCAGACGGCCTCGATGATGGGAAACCCGGAGAATTCTCACCACCCGCATCATCATCCAGCGCTGCTGCACCAGCATCACCCGCACCAGCCGCAGCAAACTCAGCAGCAACAACCGCAGCAAGGGCAGGAACAGTTGTCAGAAGTAAAGCCGCACCTTCACACGCTCATGCCGATGCAGCAGTATTCGCCGTTGCACATACCGTCATTTCCTGGCTCGCTGAGCGTCGGATATCCACCCGGTGTGCCCATCATACCGGGCTCTCTGTCTGCAGCCGCGGCTGCGGCGGCTGCTGCAACGGCCTCGACCTCTTCCTCGACGAGCTCGACACCGGGTGGAACTTCTAAGATCCGAGGCGCCTCGGACTGTCCCGGAACGTGTCCCCTCTGCGGTGCAACACTGCGCCAGGCTCGCAATCTTCGGAGGCACCTGCTATCCTCCTGCAAATATCGTTTCAACAGCCACCCGAATGCGCCCTCAAACGCCGAGACCATGGAGATCAAGCCCGAGGTCGACATACCTGGCTACACTGCAAATTCCATGAGTTATCACGCCTCCGACAGCACCGGTAGCAACAGCTGCGAGAGAATTATCTGCAAGCCCAGTCCTCTACCTTCGCCCTCGCCTCACGGCTCGAATGTCGTGTCGCCGCACAGCAACATTCCCTCGCCAACCATAGCCAGATGAGAACGGAGGAACGGTAGAAAAATGTTACCTTGTCTCATAAGACGTCACGAGAACACGACTACTTGAGACGAGAATGAATTAACTGTTGCACGAGATACAAACTTTTTCGCGCTGAATTTATGGCCGGGCTTTCTTGAGATACGCTAGTGAAGAGTTGGACTGAGCATAAATGCATTGTCCAGGTTACAATGCCTCGATATATATATATATAAATATATATAAATATAAATAGTATATAGATTTATACTTATTGTATATTATCATTGTAACAAATATTTTTTCTTTGTCAAGATTTGCATCTTCGAGGTACTTATAGACTGTTACATTTGATATGAACTGAACTAGCCATAACCTTCGTCGTATCTCAATGAAAAAAAGAACAAAATCAGTGCGTGAGTGCTATTGAAAGAGACAAAGTGCGGAATCTCGGTGCTTCAACAAAAGTTAACGTATAATCACTACATTTCGAGAGACAAGGAAATCTGTGGTTATTTTTGTTTGGACGAACAAGTTTACATAAAAGTTACAGTGAATGCGAACAATTCATCGAGTTTTTCTCATATATTTGTGTTGGAAGAACGTTTTTCGTCTTCGCGATCTTTCGCTGCAAAAGTAAAAAGCTGCATTGGACATTCAGAGTGGATGCATGAATGCTGTCTTTTTCATTATTATTATCATTAAAAAAAAATTTTTTTTGAGTAAATTTACGAGTAGGTTTAAACAGAAATTTATGTAACAATCTTCCAGGGATTTGGGTGAACGGTGTTGATTAATCTGCTCATTTAGAATAGATTTTTTCTTTTAATTTCTATTTTTTTCCTAAGGGCCATCGCAATTATCAAGTTTTGTAAATCTATCGTACAAAATTTTCCGTAAGATTTATATCGCAACCTGTTTGGGCACTTGATAAAATAAATATGATTCTTGTTTTTTTGATATTCTACATTTAATAGACATTACGCGTATTGAAAATTGTGCTCTAAATAATTAATGAGCAGGACAAAGCGAAGTTATTCGAATTCCATTTCCTGGACAATGATTACAGGCTTCTTTGTAATGATGGTATAACGCCGTAGGGATTTATATCTAGAACGTAAGAAGAAGAAACGTGTACATTGTATCACTCATCCTTCCGCATCTGTAAATAAAAAAAATACATATATGTAAGATATATTTTTTTATTCTGTTTGTTACTCGCAATCGAAGTAAAAAAGAAGTCCTCAGTAGCTCATTTCGATTACGACGATGTAAAGCGGCATTGTTAATTCGAAATATGATTTTTTGCTTGTTACACACATACAAACACTCACATTATGGCTTCAAGCTTCTCTAACGATTGCAAACTAAAAAAGTCCAGAGAAAACACGCGGAATCTGATGAAAAAAAAATTGACGAAGGTGATTACAATTGTTAGTTTTTTTTTAATTTTTTAAAAATATTTTCGAGATCTCGACTATGTTTGTTTTTTTTTACGAAT
The DNA here is from genome assembly GCA_030522545.1 of Cremastinae sp. A BG-2022a. NCBI lineage: Eukaryota > Metazoa > Arthropoda > Insecta > Hymenoptera > Ichneumonidae > Cremastinae sp. A BG-2022a. The sequence continues at coordinate 58,072 of JAPYYW010000232.1, read as the reverse complement.
TTTTTCAGGGGACGGTTCCAAGGGTCGTAGCATATCCGACCAACCTACGACTTGTCCGCTCTGTGGTGCAATATTGCGTCAATCGAGAAATCTTCGGCGACATCTGGAACTTCTTCACTTTGGTCTTGGCAACAGCGGAAAACCAGGGATTCGCATCAGACGGCGAAAGCCTGACAGACTCGCGGATTACCAACGAACTTCTTTGGCTACCGTAAGACCCGCTCACTCTCTGCATCCGCATCACATGAGAACATCCGAGAACTCTGACTTTTCGGCTCCCGTACCCCTTTCGTTGGCTTCTGCTGTCAGTTCTGTTGCTTCGAATCTCAGTCTTCCAGGTAAAGTATTGTCGATTGCAGTTACGTGTCTGACATTCGTAAATTTAGTATTATTTCCAAAGTATTTTTAATACATTTTTATCAATTTTCAATGATATCAAAATTTGCTGGTTTCAGGCAATTTGATAGCTCCTGGATCAGGCATGCTCGGTCAAGATCCAGGTGGTCACACCATTCCAGGAATACCATCAAGTTCGTGCAGTTCAACGATACCAGGACCTTCTAACAATGGAATTTATTCGTCTGACAGCGGTGCCAGCATGCTCAGTTGTTTGTTACCGAATTTGCCGTCTCTGTCATCGCCTCACGACGTTTTTCGTCACGGCGAGATGTTGCGAGGAATGGCTTATCACGACACATCGAGACAACATGCTAGACATATGCAACGTACCGACGTCACCTAATTTTGAAAGTAAATTATGGAAAAAGATCACGATCGAAGATTTTTGAAAAGAATTAATTGTAAAGATAACCGTACTGAGCGATGGGGGTGATAAATCGATATTATTCATGTGATTCAACGATAAACTCCAGATTATCATGAAATTTAGCTTTCATTCATCAGCGAAAATTTATCGAATCGAAGTAAAGCAGATAATAAAAGATGATCAAATATTCAAATCGTAGATATAAATATGAAAATAACAGCAAAATTATTGAATATTCCTACGGGACGAATTGTAATTTGAAAATCATAATAAAATCTCCCATAGTATAAATTGTCTAATAGGTTCCATTGATTTAAGAAAAACAGCAGAAATCACAAAATACTGTTAGTCAAAAAATTTACATCGTGTTGTATATATATTTTTTTTATTGAACTGCAAACAACGGTAGATTGCGAAAGAAAGGGGTCAAGCAGATATTTGAAACAGCCCAACTTTTTGTTTTACTAAATTATTGAAATTCAATTTTGCTATTTCTCAATAGTGAAATCATCATATTATTTTTAAAATTTATATAAATATGTCTGCTTTTTTAATTCAGATTATCCTGTTCTCGTTTTGGTAAATAGTTTATGTATACCATTTTTTAATAGTGATGAAGAATTATTTCGTAGAATTTATCGGGACATCAAACAGAAATACAAATATATATGGTAGATGTACATAACTGTTATTATTTATGTATACAGTTCTACGAAGGTCTGCTTATTCGAGTTCTGTTTATTCGACACGGGCGACCTTCACAGAATACCTTGAGTACGTAGAACGAATTTGTAAAATGTGCAATTTTTCAAAATCTTCCAAGCTTCTCTGAATCGTGCTGTGTAAAATGTCAAGTCGATTAATAAAGCAAATTTCCATTATGTACTATCAACGAAAATCATATCAGTTGATATATGGAAGTTGGTATTTTGTGGCCATTGAAAACTTATAACGAAAAATTCCCAAAAATACAATTTTTTACAGGACTTATCGCTTCTAAATATTGGACGTATTTGATTTTACTTTATGTTTTTACGTGATTATGATGTCAATTTAAGCTATATCAAGGTACAGGGGGTGTAATAAGATGTGAGAACATTTTTACAATTTCTTTTTTTTCGTTTATTCGCTCTTGTGTCACACAAGGATAAAATCTCGCGGGTCTCCATACTCCACGATCATTGATTATTTATTACATTAATAATGAAAGACAAACGCAGTAAGATAATAAAAACAAAAAACGAACAAATGATACAAAAAGTTGATGATGCTTCTTTTTTGTTTTTTTTTCTTCTTTTTTGCAGTTTTCTTTTGCTTTTACCTTTCCAGTATTGTAACTAATACACACTATACATATACGTTCCGTTATCGTAACATCCTTATCATAACGTGTCAATTTTTCTACCTGTCTCTTCATCTACTCTTCTCTTTGTCTCGGCTATGCGTTCGTTTATTCGTTTACAATTTAATACAAGTCAGGCATAAAAATTGACGTTCTCGCTCGATTATACAACGCTTTTCCAAAGACAGAGACTTCTCGTTCGTTCTCTATTTTCTTTCACTATTTATTTCCCTCGATTCGACGTTTCACATCAGTTTATGCTTACTTGTTTTATTATTAATCCTCTAATTACGAATCACAATATGCACTTTCGATAATCGCTCTCGACTATTCTAGTTTACTTTTGACTCATTCATACAAAATCGTTGCCAAACGAACACTCGCAAGTTCCCGATTATTTTTCTTCGTTCTTTCTCTTTCCTTTGTTCTCCATCACGCGAAAAGCATTCGCTCGTTTTCATGTATATATTTTTTTCTTTATAGGGGAGAGGGCGGTACAAGGGTCGAAGATTTGCATGCTTTGAAAAAAATTTATTTACAATTTTAGCGTCGACTTCTCGACTCTCCTGCTTCAATTATCTCCTTAAAAATTCCTCACGCACGATGGAAGAAATAATTTTACGGTAACGCGCGGTTCTTTTTGATGAACGTAAACGCAAAATCAAACGCTACTCGATCTGCGGTCTAAAAAACCTTTCATATCCGTACCTGCTATCAATTCGAAAAGGATAATTTCATTTATTTAGAATTCTGTCAATTCCGTTAATAAATATTTTGAAATCCCGAAATTTCAAAGTGCTTGATATATCAAATATCACACTGGACCAAAAAGACTGAAAAATCATGCAGTTTCTTAACTTTTTCGATTTTAGGACAAAAATGCCAAAATATGACTGACGAGTTAGATTTTTAGTCATCTCGACAAGAGAAAAATTTTCCAAAGCTGGCAATTTCTTAAAACTTTAATTACAAAGCAACCGAATATGAAAAAAATATATATTTTTTTCGTGCCTCAAGTATCAGGATGATATTGATGAAAGGTGCCAACAGAGTAACCGAAAGAAAGTCTGATTATTCGAAGCGCTCTAACAATTATTAATATTTATATATACACAGACATGTATATAAAATTGGTTTCGACGTAGACTAGTCGTAAACCGCGTTTGCACAAGAGGATTTTTCTGTTGAAAATCCCCACGATCGTTACTATCAATATTAATGATATTATTATTGATAATAATAATAATATATTTATATTCACGAAATTCATGTATATATTTTCGACTGTGTAACGTTCGAACATTCTTGCTCCCCCAGCTCTGAGGATAGGCGACATAAAAGAAATTCTGAAATTACATTTCTCTTCGATTCGACGAAAAAGTCATCGAAGGATCTATGCTCTTCCAAAACGAAGAAAAATTCGTTTTTTTCCCGTACGTTGAATTCCCTCTTTTTTTTCTACACATCGCTCGGCACTTTATTACATTCAATTTTTTTTTATTTAACCTACATCTTAAATACTAAAGAACGCTAAAGCGCGCTTATGATTGTCCTACTAGGCTATGTATATTTATATATAGACTTTTTCCTACATCGAAGAGACAATTGATTCTCTCCCGTCTATTCGTTTAGAATGTTTTTTTGACTATCTTGATAATTTTTTTCCCTTTCATTTGGCAACGAGAGTCCTTCTTCCTCGTTCGTCGTGCAGGAGAGGGGGAGCTCAAAGTACACGATCACTCGTTATTATGGTTATTTATTAATTATGTATTATTAATATTATTTTATTTTCTTATTACTGCTCGTTATTATCAGTATTATCATTTAATTATCGTATTCGATTAATATCAGTTACGATTAATAATAACTACCTAGCCTACGGTGTTATGTAATAATATAGTATACGTCGCTACTACGAAAACTACTTACATTGTTCGATTATTCGTTTTATTCGTTTGTTCACTTGACACACGCTCACTCTCACTCACGCTCTCGACGGATGCACACGTTTAATGATTAGGCTCAATTTTATTTCCTCTTTTTATTCTGCAAAATTTGATCGCCCGATTAATCGGAAGGGGAAAAAGTGGAATCACGTCTCTCTTTGCTTGTCAAATTTCTTTTTTTTTTCGTTTTTCTCGCTTTTACTCCCTTTTCTTTCGTTCGTAAAAAAGGACATACTATCCACGATAGACATTGGTAAAGCACGTGTAGGTTAAGAGGCATTACTAAATACGAAAGTTTCGTGTCAAAAGCTAGGACTAGCCCCTGATGGTCCTATTTTTCCGTGACTAGTCTTTAATTGAAAGATGATTTTATTATTCTCTTTTTTTAGTCTTTCTGGCATTGTCGATCATCTTCGAGTCCTTCCCCCTTCGTCGTTTCCGTCTTCGAGGTAAAAATAACAAAATGTCAGTTAAGTCTACTGTTAAAGTTCCAAGGAAAGGAGAAAATAAGAGAACGAGTTTTTCTCGCTTTTGTCATTGAAGTGGAAAAATGTTTGTCAGAAATACTACTTGTTCTTTTCCAGTAAAAGAATTTGTTTGCATCTAAAATTTTAGAATTTTTGTCAACACTTTAATTGTCAAACCACTCTTTATACCGATCAGTCCAAGTTTTTTCACTCGTATTCATTTTTTTTTCTAATTTCAATAATCGCTTGTCTATACACGTAATTTGTTCCCAATTTAGATTTATTATGATACAATTTAACACACCTACAAACGCAAATGTTTGACAGATACAGAAAGAGAGAGAATGGCAGAGGATTTTTTTAGAATTATCATTTTCGTCGCTCTCTCTCTCTCCCTCTCTCACTCTCGTTTTTTCCACTCCGATTTTTTAATTTATTTACTTTTATTCAAATACACTGTCGCGCCTCTGTGTCTCAAATCCTACGTGTATTCACGGACCATTAAACTCTAACGTCTTAACTTCTAAGTGGACATCGATTATCTAATTTTCTCACGCATTTCGATTCGTCTACGATCGTCGAATTTTCCACACTTCTAACTCATTCTCCAAATTTTCTTGCCATTGTCGTTGCACTTTTACAATGTCTATCGATCTTCTGTACCACTCTTTTTCCCTTTTTCGTATATCTTTCGTCGTAGCTTTCCATTCTTTCGCTTTTCTTATCCTCGCTTTTATGTCTCTATTGCTTACATCGCTATGATATTTTTTAAAATTAAACATCGTCTATAAAGTCATGCACGCTCGGTCGAGACGTCTTATTCGTTTTTTAGACACTGGGATTTTTTTCCTTTGCGACGAAGAAATATAATCCAAGTTCGGAATTCTCCAGTTTTTCCTCGAACGGTTCGTTCGTGACTGAGAAAATTTTGCTACTCGAACCTTTGGCCACTCGCGTTTCTTTTTTCGTCCCTTTTGTTCAAATTATTTTTATTTTGTTCATTAATCGCGCAAATACTGTACGAATGAGGAAAAAAAATTGCGTTTATTTGCTAATGAGAATTATGAGAGCGGGCGTTTTATTTTTAAATAGTGCATAAAGAAAAGAAGAAGTAAAGAAAAAAAAACATGTCTCGACAGTATTATTCTTTTTTATATTCTCTCTGGTTCGTTTTTGTTTCAGTCTTGTCACCTTTTACCTCGCGGCATTTCTTTCTAAATTGTGAGCGATTCGGTTTTCAGCGTTTCGGAATCACGTTCGATTGACGTAAAATGAACTTTACGCGAAGAAAAAAATAAGTAATAAAAAAAATTACACGCGGATGAATAAAAAATTTGTGATCGATCGAAGTTATTTTCCACATTTTGTTCCACATCCATTTACCTTTTTTTCCTGACATTTACCGTAGTTACTTCAAATCGAGAATTTAAAAAGACAAAAAATTAATGTTCTGTGAATAAAGGCAGTGATAATAATTGCGTTAATTGTCTTTTACTGTATTTCGTCCTTTGATTCGTCATTTTGGATAAAAACAAACGAACAAAGATTGTAAATGCGGCAATGGCGAAAAGAAAAAGACAAAATCAATTTTTTTTTAATATCGTCATATCTTAGAAATTCACATTGTACAACTTGACGCGTGGTTGGACGTATATCGCGAGAGCTAGAACCATGTATATGATTTTTCTTTCGGTGCAATGGTTTTTAAGTTTATGCATACGGAGATCTTGAACGAGCGCTTTTCTTTTTTCTTACCGATTCTCGCTTTTCTCTCGGTCATTTTTCTACCGATAAAAACGATTTTTTAACGCGATGAGGACATGCTATGTATACAGCGAGATAGCAGCGATGATAATGGTTTCAACGAGAAAACAACAGTTGCCAATTATCGCTTTTTCTTTCTTTTTGTAATCTTAACGCTACGAGATATTACGAATATATATTTATGTGTATATATATGCGTGTAGATATATATATATTTATATGTATAAGTTGTTACAATTCTTATTATCAGAGATCTAAGTAAGACAGTGGTAGTTTAATATCACAATACGACTACTCAGGCCTCACGCTGGGGATTATCGGGGAAGGGCACGCTAAACTTTCGAGGTCCGTCTCAAATTTCGCTTTTTTCCGCCTAGTGTTTCTCCTCTCTTTCATCGTATTTCTCATTAATTTTTTTAAATCGTATATTAATTGTTTGCAAAAAAAACGAGACGTTCCGGTTATTCTCGTTGAGCTTGTTTCAAGCGTTTCGTACAAGCGTGGATTATTTTGCATTATTTCGTCGATTTAGTTCAATTTTCCACGCTGAATAAGCAAATTGCTCGTCGTCGTAAAAGATCTTGGAGGATCGTGAGAAATTCATTTTCTCTTTTCACTAAGGTTTGTCCTAGCAGTCTTGCGCCTCAAGTCAAAAGCGATTGGTACTTTTTCTTCTCTCGCTTGAAATTTTGGTTTACTTTGGGTATGCTTCGAGCTCTCAATTTTATCTCGTTTTCGCACCCTTTCCAATCAACACTTTGGCTTCGTCAATTTTAACATACACATTCGGACGATAAATTAAATTTGAAAAAAATGTATTTACAGTTTTAATAGGGGGTCCTTCGAATATACGCTTTCGAATTTATTATTGTTTCTATTTTAGTTTCTTTCATCAGCCTCAAAACATTTATAAGTTTTGTCGGATTGAAAAATATATAGCTAGAAATGAACGAACAAAATTGAGAGCTCGACGATTCTTCTGCTCCCTCGTTTCGCTTCTCTTTCCGATCCTGATTACGAGCCTTTTCTTCATCGTTACCGATCGTATTTATTGTCGTCGCTTGAACTATTTTAAAGTCACGGCAAATCTCACGAGAAGCTGGAGCTGTTATCGATAAATCTCTCTCGGAATTCCGGAGCTCTGGCGATCGTATTTTCAACAAGAATCTTTCCGCTACCTCGTTGCAATACGCGGCCAGATACTTTTTTTTAGCAGAGAACCATTTACCCAATACAAAAAAAAAAGAATAGAAAAAACGACCGCTTCGCGAAGTTCGACGCTCTTCGTTTCATTTTTTCGAGGAAAAAAGGAGGAAAGAAAGAAACGTACCTCGGAAAATGCCGGGATTTTAAACGACGATAAACAATGTTTCGCCGGTTCCTCGATTGGGATGCACGTACTTAACGAGTTAAACTTTCAGAAGTGGCTAACGGATACTCTGCTTCACAATATGGCGGGTAAAAAAGTTCCGGAATCGTCGAGATTTGGATCGAGACTAGCGACGATGTCACCGGTAGAGGCGTGCCTCGAGGCAGTCGGCTGCGTGCCACTGGCCAAAGCGTGGCTACTCGCGCTACCGTTCAATTTACCCTTGCCAACGAGATTACCACTATCCGGATTGACGATCGTCGTTATTTTCGAGACGCATTTTCTGCCACGATAAAGCCTGTAAACCGAGTACTGCTGTTGAGGATCTTCCATCGTCGTCGCTCGCAAACGCGGCGCGCTCACGTTCACGCTCTGTTGGCTTACGTTCTGTGAGCTGTCGACGATGCTGCTGCTGCTCATTGACGACCCGACTACCGACGAGCTCATCAGGGCAGAGGTCGAGAGATGCGTCGTCGACGACGACGAAGACGACGACGACGACGAGTTCAGCCACTCGTGACGCATCGCTTCGTCCGGTGTCATTCGTTTTTTCGCATCCCACCTAAAAATTTCAGGAAAAAAAACAAACATACATTTTACTCTCAAGATTTAACATTTTCGAGAGATTTGGTAGTGAAATTTTTTCAAGTTTTACTTACGCGAGGCATTTGCTTACAAAATCGACGAAATGTGTGTCGTTCGATCGTAGAGCTATCGCGAGATTCGTATTGCCAGGTCGTCTTCTTCTACCTTTGCTGTTCGTCACACAGCGTGGATTTCCCTTGGTATCTGTCGATGAGAAAAATAATGATATTGTAAACGAGAAATCACTCAAAGTTTCATTTTATTTATTATATTTTAATCAACAACATTTTAATGCTGATTTTGTTTCTCTCAGTAAATGTCAGAGTCTCACCAAAGAACAATCGGCGTCGGGAGGCGACCTTGATGAGATTGTCTGGCGGCAATCCCAGCACTTCCATGATGCAAGCGAGTTGTTCGATCTCGTTTTCACCGGGAAATAGAGGATATCCCGTGTGCAATTCAGCGAGTATACATCCCAGACTCCACATGTCGATTGGCGTGCCATAAGGAAGCCCGAGTATCACTTCGGGACTCCGATAAAATCTTGACTGTATATACGTGTAGACACGCTGATGACTGTAGCACGAGGAACCAAAATCTATCACCTTTATCGAACTGCTACCGCGCTGCTTGAGAAGAACGTTTTCCTGTCGAAAGAAATAAAAATAAATAAATAAATATCACAAATTATTAAAAAATTCCTTATAACGGACAATAACAGTAAATTAATGGCGAGCAAAAAACAATGTTTTTTCATTCGTCGATGTCGGATCGACTAAATTGAAAATAAATGTTGGATAGAAATCTGCTGCTCGGAGGGAGATTCGAGTTTAATATAAAACGTAATACGTGTAACGCGCCGTATGCGTCGAGATGAAAGCGACTGGCGGATAAATAAAAAAAGGAAGCTGGAATTCCTTTCTGGCGACTGGTGTTTTTCTCAGTATACGCACACCGTCGCGGTAGGTGTTGCCAGCATAGAGAATGAAACCCACATAATATGCGTGCATATTTCGTACCGTGTACACGCGAGTACGATCGAATTTGTTTCGCACATCGGACACGCACGTAAAGTACACGCAACTTCGATCCTCTATCTTTTTTCTCTCGTTCACTCCGCTTTTTAAAATGCATGCCACAAAAGGAGTGCCCTCGGCGAGCGTGAAAATTTGTGTCAATCCTTCCAGTTCTCTCCCTTCGATCAGCAGAATTCTTATTTCGCTCGTAAATTTTGTATCCTTCGAAAATTCATGCTTTACTTCTCAACCGATTCTTAAAATTCGTTCTTCGAGAGTAAATGCTCGGCCCAATTCTTCTCCGATCCAGACTCACCGGTTTCAGATCACAGTGGATTATGTTCTCTCGATGCAGAAGCCTCAAGCACTGTATCAGCGAGTTAGCGAACCTTCGAATGAGACTTATACTGAATCCCTGATAGTTGTTCTTTTTTATCAACTCGTAGAGATTGAGACTGGAAAATAATAATAATGTGAACCCTCGTGTTTCTTCAACGTTCGATAATACATTATTTATTTATTCGTAAACGTCTTACCTCATGAGTTCGAAACTGATGCACAAGTGATTCCTGAAGTAAAAATATTCGAGCATGTGAATTACGTTGTGCGAAGACTTTGCCTCGAGATCCCTTTTCCTGAGATGATCCAAGATCTTGACCTCGATGAGAGCCTGATGATGGAACCTCTTTTTGTTTCTGAGAAAGAGAAATAAACGTGAATCATTGATTTTTGTTGCTATATTGTTCGATCGGTGAAACATCGCTTCGCAATCAGTCACGCTTTGTTCGCGATTTTTTATTCTCTCGGTAAATTACGATTTTTTTCATGACGTCGAGAACGATCAGTTGAATCATCCTCGATTTTAATACCTGATTATTTTGATGGCAATGTGCTGTCCCGTTTTATGATCGAGTGCTCTAATTACTTGGCCAAAGCTGCCTTTTCCTATCACCTCCAAGATTTCGTATCTGCAATTTGTAATGATTTATTTTTAGCTTGATAACATGTTTACTCGTTCAAGATTTTTTTCTTTAATGTGTTGGACAACTTCATTTTCTTATAATTACCTGTAAGAGATATGATCGTGAGGGATTTTGTAGTAACTACCAGTTTCGTCGTCATAGCCACAGTTCTCGGACGATTCCTCGCCATAGATTTTCCGCGCTGACAGGCCCAAGTACCAGATCTCCGAATATTTTTCAATCTCGGTACGTTCGTATTCCGTCAAACGTGAACCATAGTACTTGGTTGCCTCTTGCGGGGTCATTGGCAGTCTCCGACCTGTCATTTAATAATTGAATAAATTAAATAAATAAATAGTATTAAATTAAAAAATTAGATAGGAAAATAAGGAAATCTGAAGAATTCCAGAATATACAAGAGATTTTTTTTTCGTTTTTTGCTCTTGTTTCTTTTATTTTTTCAACAATGTACAAAGAGCTATAATTTATACATATCGCGATTTCCACGTGATAAAGCTTTCGTTAATTTTAAACAAAATTTTCACATGACATTAAAAAAGATTGAGCAAATTTATAAAAAAATCTGTCTCGAGTTAATTTTTTGTACCATCATGTCCTCTGAAAATTAGATAAATTTAAAGAGACTTTTTCTTACCGTATGCATCGACGTGTAGATTTGTGTTGAGGGGATCATGCATCGGCAAATTGTGAATATTGTTAGAGGTCGAGTGATTCGCGTTGTTGTTATCGGTGCTATCGACACGCGATGCTTTGCTACCCCCGAGAGACGGCAACTTCTGAAAAGTGAATAAAGACGAAAGAACATTAGCGTCGCGAAAAAAGAAACCAATTAAACGAAAGTTCAAAGTCTCGTTAATATCGTTCCAGACTCTACAGGAGAAAAGAAAAAAGTGCACGTAGTGCAAGAACGCGTTATCTACCTTCGTGCTTTTGAACTCGAGCGAGAAAATTCGTTCAACAATTCCACCCACGCGACGATCCCTCGCGAATGATATAAAATTGCTCTCTTAGTCACGAAGAACGAAAAAAATGAGCGTCGCTCAGACATTGCCAGATTTATGATTTTTCGACGAGAAGCATTTGTAACTATACAAAGGAAATTGGGAATAAAGAACAATGTGGAAATATTTAAAATTCATTCGCAATTTGTAGGTAACTTCGTGGTTCGATAAATAGATAGAAATATATGTTTATAACTTCATTGGTTGCAAGGTCTTAATATTGGAGGTGGAGGTCGCAGAATATTTCTCCGTTGCCCTGGGAATCGAGAACATATGCAAGGACGGTCTTGTGTCTCTAACGACGAAAAATGCTCTCGCGCTAATGCGACCGGGGCGGTCTCAAAACACTTCTTCCCTTTCTCCTCCTCCTCCTCCTCCTTCTCCCTCCTCTCTCTATCTTCATTACAGCATGTAGAGGAGAGACAGCTCGACATTTGCCTCGTTTCTGTGTACAAGGGTACGTTTTTCCTCCCGTTCCAGAGCCACTAGATTACAAACTTTTCCATTACAAGGTAGAGGTGTTTTTCGAGATCTCGGGGAAAATAGAACGAGAGACGGCGAGAGAGCAAGGGAAAAGGACCGAAAGACTGCGGGTCCTCCATTCGAGCAAACACAGCTTTACACTCAAGCAAATATATAGATATTTGCACATGTCTTTGAAAAATCGTATCGACCCGAGGTAAGACCTCCGACTTGTGATTCTCTTTGACGCATTCGAATCTTTTTGAATTATTTGCTAGTAGCGAAAATTGAGTCTATATTTAAATCATTTTTTGCATAAAACTTCGTACCGAGCTCCATTTGTGGAAATGTACGGAGAAAATTCTTCTGAGGTGAATAAACCGAATCAACTGATGTCGAAGAAAGGGCAAAGACGAGAAAAAGAGAGAAGAGACGCTGAATTGGAATTGAAAGCAATCTCGGGGTATTTGCATATAAAGTTTAACAGTGTACGAAAATATAAGTGTGTACGTAGAAGAAGGTTGACAGAGTTGTCGACGGTCGACAGTCTGCAGATGAAAAAAAAAACGATGGCTTTTGTGCCACGCTCTATTTCACTCGGATAAATTCATTCATTCACAATGACCCAATGAAAATGTCTTCAAACTTCGTTCCAAGTACGTCGAATGAAACAATCAATTTGAGCGAATGTTTCATGCAGACACCAACCAAACGTCAATTGAAAGAAATATCGATTCAGTGATAATAATCGCAGCTGCAATAAAAAGTCAGCCCCCCAATATATTTCTCAATGAAATAAAAGTATGTCAGGAAAAATGGAAGTGTCGAATAAAGTATCGGGAAAGAGAAAAGTAAATATTCGAAAGTGTGAAATTTCTACGACCTTGTTAATTAAGGATAATGAAAATAATGATGAATTTCTCTCGTAAGGAGGATCGATATTCCGGAGTATTTGAGCTGCGAGAAGTATAGGAAGGCTGATGGAATTCCAGGTTGAAAGCATGTCACAAAGTGACCAAGGAGTCAGCTCTCTCCGTCTCGTGCGGCGAGGCGAGAGTTCTATGCATTATAGAAACGTAATTATTCCTCAACGGCTAGGAGAGTAATGTGGTTTGCCTTGTGGATCATCATCATCGGGCGCGCACGTCGTGTTCGTTGTCGCGTTGCACCTTTCTAATGCAACTGTGCACACGCGCGCCTTTATGCGAAAGAGAGTACAAAGCCCTTGAATGCGTTTAATGAATCTATGCGATCCTACACATGTATATATTCGTCACACCACGCGTAGGCGTCGAGCCGAGTCTCTCGTTACCGACACCGCAAAAGACGTTATATTGTTGGACTATCGCAAATTCTATTTAAAATTTATCGATTAAGATCTTATCTCGAAACTCATCACTTTTTACAACCATTAAATTATGAAATTCACTCAATTTACTGCACTTTTTTCATTAAACAAAGAGATATCGTATTTTTTTGTGGTATTTTTTTCTTTCGTAAAAACGATTAGAGAGTGAGATAAGATTGTGCAATGGGCTCACGTTGAATTGTTATGAAACTCGTACGAAAAATGTACTGACTAAATTTGCGCATGGAACGACCCATGGCCGCTCGTATTGTATTCATTGGCCTTTCTCGCCTACTTCAACTAGTATCTAAATACTGCACAAACTGAGTACACCCACTTAAATTGTGTTATAATGTGATAGAGATTGGAGGGGGAGAGAGACAGACACGTGGGTGTCGTATACAGAATGACGTTGAAACGTACAAAAGAGGATCGTACCATCGTCATTATTAATGTTACAGCGAAAACAGAAGCTCAGTCAGGATCAGAGTTTATTATGTCATGTATACGGAGAAGGTGCGAGAGAAAACTGAGCTTTACTGGATACTCCCTAATAAGCTTTAAAGGTCTGACCTACGAAACTTGATGCTTTACATATTAATAAAAAAAGATCATTTATATTTTAGTTGAAGAGAAAAGAAAAAAATGTCATCAAATGATTTTGTCATACTTTTCGTGCTAGTTTTAAAAATATTTATCTCTTTTTCATGGAATTTCGGGACAAAAAGTTGGTCGAAAATTATCAAAAAGTTTCAGAATGAGGGTTTACTTTTTAATTTCCATTGAAACTTTTATCTGTTATTTATTCAGGATAGCGAGAAGAGTTTTTAATGATGGCGGCATTGTATATTTAACGTGAAGATGTATGGAATAATTTGGGTAACGATCACTCTCTCTCTCTCTTTCTCGGAATATATTTAACACGAGAATGCATCGGGAGGACGCCCTAAAATCCTTTCATGGGTTTCTTATCTATATATGCTTTTCTTTTGACGACGCGTTTATGAATATTTTTTGGTCCGGGTTCGTTGGCTCCTTGGTAAATTTCTGCTGGTATCTATCGATCTTTTTCTGGGTGCCCAGGTGTGCACAGACCCGCACGGCAATCCGAGTCGAACATCACTCACGTCGATAGCCTGTTAAAGAGGAAAATAAAAAAAAACAGAGCGAGAGAAAAATTGAGGGACTTCAACCTAATTGGCTTTCGTGCGGGTATACGTCCAATATTTGAAAAGCCAATAGCAGCTGAAAGCTCAATGACCGGGAGATCATGAGATTTTTTTCCAGTCACCGTTTAACCAACGTCAATACACATAGGGGACCATTGTCAATTATTGGAGCCGATCGAACAAAAAAATTAAAAAGTCAGCAATGTTGTTTGCGGTGGTACTAATTCGCGTTTTTTTTCCGCTCAGAAATCACATTATTTTTTCCCCCGGTAAAAAGTCTTCAGTCTAGTGCTCGATTTTTCGTATCGAATGTACAGTCAAGTGCATCTCGTATCGTAAAAATGTCCATTCAAGTTTCTCGCGTGTAAACAGTCGCCCGATTAGGTCCGTCATAAAACACTTTTCCAATGAGCTCTGAGATAAAGCAGTCTCTCGCACTCTCGTAATTGCGAGAGTCGCGTTGAATTTCTCCGATTGTAAAACCGTGCGAAAAAGACAATTCCGTTTGTTGTTCTTTCACCGCACGAGAAATATAATAAAAGATATTCCACTTTGAAAAGTATGAATTTTACATTCTTCTTTCTCCGAAGAATTTTTATGCAAATTGTTATCCTATTTTGTATTTATGTATCTGCTTATGTATAAAAAAAGAAATACATTGTTTTTTTATACCAAAAACCATTTTTTTTCACTTTTGAACAAAATCGAGAGTAAAAAAGACGAATTGCATCGATGTGTTAAATTGTCGCTTTGTATTTTTTCTATACACGAGAGAAAAAAACGTCCCTGACCCGAGCGAGCGAGCGAAGCGTCAAGGGTTGATCGGCTAGCAAATTCATACCAATTAATATCAATAAAATCTACTTTGCCTTGCGAGCGTAGGTGTTTGTACGTGTGTAACCGAGCGCGAGTCATTCGGCACGGATAAATCAACTGGAATCACGCGCTTCGTTCTGTCTCGTCGCCTATTAATCGTTTGTAAAAATTGATTAAGGGACGATAAAAAAAAAGTCTGTCCTTTTTATACCAAATTTTTAAATTTACAAAGATAATATTGCCAATCTGAAGAATGATTATTTTATAAATTAATGAAATAAACTGGGCTCGTTCGAATAAGTTCACTGAAAAGATCCTTGTAAATTTGTCACCGTAATGGGATCGCAAAATCGAGAGCTTTGTCGATTCGACGTTTACGATCGAGTCAATCGACGTCAGAGGCACGAGTCTGTTAAAAAAAATGGTCAAACTACGTGACGCAATAAATGGCTTTTGATTCGAACCCTTTCGTTTTGTACATCATTGTTTACTTCTCTTTTTTCTTCACTGATTCGCAAAATGAAAGCGCGAAACGTTCGAGCGAACACGATGAATGAGAAACTATTGGTAAGGGAAATGCATACTTATCGGGCCACCGTACAGATTTCGTCGACTATACATATTCACGTAACTATGTTTCGCTCTGCGGTGAAACAATTGTTATTTTGCTGGAATTTTTTGAACGTCGAAAATTATTGGAGCGAAGTTGAACGATCGTGAGAGAGAAATTCGAGAAACGAGTTAAAAATTTGAAAGGCAGCACGAAGATAACTCAGCGAATGTATTTAGTATATATTTGAATTATTTAGCAGATTTTATCGGATTTTGAAATAACGCCGAGGCGGATTCAAGACCCGAGAGAGTTTGCGAGTGAGAAAGCCAAACACGGAGAGTGTGGCAAATGGAGACTCCATCCATCTAAAAGCTATTTGTCATCGAGCGAGTTTTTACATGTATAGAAACGCCACGGGAATGCTTGAGCGAGAAGACGAGCGAAAAGTGAGAGACACAGGCGGTTCCGACGCTATCACTGGCCCAGTTTTTATTCATAGAAGTCATGCACCTGCTGGACTCGTACATAGCAGTCTTTTATATTTAAAATTCCTGGGACGAAAGTGTATCAGATAAAACATTAATTTTTTCATTTTGCCCAATCAACAGAAAATACATATATACGCGATGTAATAAAATTTTTTTTGAAATACTTGAAAAAAAAGAATTAATTTTCAAGGAAAAAAAACGAAGTATATGAGCATTAAAAAAATTACGAAGCCCATAGCTCCATCGAGAGACTATCGTATAATTTTAATTTTCAAAGAAAATGCTCGTATGGGAGCATAAATGAATGGCAAAGAAACGCGGTAACTTCGCGGAATAGAAGAGTGCCTGTGGATTCATCATCTCGGACAGAGGACGGATGTGTAACGAGAGATAAATGCATCTGCGAGAGAAAAAAAAAGAGATGAGACGGGGGAGAAAAACTCGTCTTCGAGTTCCGGTTTTCCAGACTTCTCTCGAGGCTCTTCTCGTTGGATGCAAGAATTTCTCTCTCTCTCTCTTTCTCCGTGGACACGCGGAGGGGATCTTAATAAGGCAATGAAGAAACCTTAGGGGCGGACGTAAAAGGCGAGACAAGACGACATTGCGCTCGTACCATTCCCACTTTTGGTGCTACGCTCGTTTCTGTCTCGTGGTTTGTAAAGCGATTCTCGATCGAGCGCATCGCGCGCGCGAGAAGCCCGCGCGAGAAACGACCCCTTCGTGCCTTCTCGTAAAACGTCTCCGCGCACGAACGTGTGTACACAAATGTTTATTCGGCCTGTAAATACTCGGTCGTACTCCATACCCACATTCGATTTAGAACGCGAGTAAATTCCCCTCGCACGAGCTTTTATCCACGGGAATATGTTGGTCACAGATACGAGACGGAACGACGCGTCCCGAGAAAATTCTTAAAACCGGAGAGCAGCAGTCAGAAAAAAAGTGGCTCTTCCACAATAACAACCGCGAGGAGAAAATAAGAGTTGCGAAAAAATTTCTATCGAGAAATCCGAAGAGTTAAATTATTCAACACGGAGTGAAAATACATTTTTTTTCTCCGAGCGCTCGTTGCATTTATAAAGTGGATAAGATTTACCGATGGCGCGAGAACAAAAAATAAAAAGAGAGGACCTTTCACGTCTTTGTGCGATGAGGTTTCCCCGACGTCGGAATCCTCTTTCGATCGATCAACGAAAAAAAGAGCATCGCTAGCAAAAAGGAGCTCGTGAAAGCATAAATATATATAGACAGCCAAAAAGTTAGTTCGAAACTCTCGCCTCTTTCCTTCTTCGAGAGAGTAAAGGAGGTGATGGAGTTTCGTTCTTTCGTGGATGAAGCACGAGCTGCGTGTGTCTGGAAGCTGCTGATAGACGCTGCGGGAAAACCAAACAACCTCCAGAGAGAGAGAGAAAGAGAGGGGCCGAAATTAAGCGACGAGGGGGCTCTTCGAAATCCTGCTGTTTCAATGAAAGGCTCACACTTTGCATCGGGTGCATGCTCAAATAAAATATATACATAAAGCGCGTTGCCTGAAAAAGTAACCGGATGTCGGAGCTTCGCGAGGGGGTAACGAAAAATAAAAGGAGAGCGAGAGAAAAGTCTCACGCCATCGGGATCTTTTTTTTTCTCTCATTTTCTCTCTGTGTCTCACGAAGGTACACACGTGCTTGTTCCCGGGAACACGTGTGTTACAACTGCATTTGGAATGCCACGCGAGCCAGTTGTTGCTTGCACACGCGCTCCCCGAACGAACGCACTTTCAAGTTCGCATCATTGAATACAAACGAATAATAAGCATTATTTTTTTCCTCTTTTCAACCGTCAGATCTTTTTTCGCGATGAGTAATTTCAAACAGCATTTTTTTGTGCGTTTAATATTTACTTTTGTTTTCCTTTTTCAGATTTATGATTTTTAAAAAATTGCCCTGAGGAAAGGTATATATACGCAGCGATGAGATGATCCATACCCATCCTTTATTTTCTTCTCTCTCTTTTTTTTATCGCGTGTATAATCGGTTGATGAACTGTTGAAGCTGATAAACGAGAAAAGCAAAGTCACGGGTGCACAACTCGGGCTCTGATTCGTTGGACCGGATCCAGGGAATTTCTCTCGTGGAATTCGAGAAAAACATCTGGTACGAAGAGAGACAGAGAGAAAAAATGGGGAGGGCTGCTCGTGAAAAACCGAGACTGCGAGTCGGCTTCGCGAATGGGGAGAAACGTACCAGAAGTTTCCTTTGTTTTGACGTGACACGCGGTAAATTACAATTACCATGTGCACGCGAGTTTTTTATTCCGCCGCTAGGAAGCCAAGTATTTTCGTCTCGATAAAAAATTATAGAGAAAAATTAAATATTCTCTAACAATAAATGTTATACACATTGTACAACACAAAACATTGCGTCGAAGAGAAAAATTCTTGAGAGTTTTGCATAATGAAAAATTGATTTTATCCGTTATTGTTGTTTACGTGTGACATCGGGATGAATGGAGGGGAGGAAAAAAATATCAAAGACCTACGACACAAAAAGAATGACGGAACGAGACAAAGAGGAGGAGAGCGCGGGAGCGGCTTATATGAGATTAAACAAAAGAGAACCCGGGAGATGCATTCCTATGCACGTACCTAACATTTCGCCCCCGTATAAGTTTTACACGTAGATTTCGTATTCCAGCCGCGTGAATATGGAAATACGTCGTGGTCGTCGAGACCCGATAACATTAAATATTCACATGGACCGTTCTGTGTCCAATCGAATAATTTTTTAACTCGAGACAGTTGAATATACATTCTAGCATCGTTGCGTCTCTATTGAAATAAAATTAAAAACATTCTCAATGCTCAAATTAACGGAATAAAAGTTTGAAAAAAATTCTACACATTTATCCAAGTTTTTATGGTCGAAATAAAAAATTATTGGTTCGATCGAACGACTTTGCGACGAGTTGCTTTTCGATATACCGTGCAACGTCCTCTATACATTTTTATCTTGCAAATGGTAATCACGAACGTAATTTTTTCTTTCATTATCAATACCCCGATAGTCGAACGTGCGCACGTTATTCGTGTGTGCGAATGCGCGAAGGATACAACCTACACGAATGCGACAACACAAGCGGAAGTCACGTGGGATGGTCGCACGGCTCCGACGGAGGACGGAAGCGGAGTCAATAACGTATACTTTTTATTTTTTTATTATGTGTCGTATAAGAACTTTTGCTCTTCCAGACTTTCTTGTAATATAATACACGAGAAGAGACGAAAGGAATTATCAACTGTACAAACATCCCTGGGATGAATATTAATCACGATTTTTACAACTCGGAAAATAATTTTTCGTTCATCGAAATTTCCATGAAAAAAGCAGGAAGCCATAGAATAGATCGTAATTTTTAGAATCGACATACTCGTAGAACATCCAAATGAATTCACTACTGCTTTTTGGTTTTCAGTATTAAAAAATAATATACGTATCGCCGAATGCAATGGTAGCCAAATTCTCCTTTCATTTTTTTTTTCATCGAGCCTGTATAGGCGAGTCCACAGAAATTCAATATTTCCGGTGCAATATTTCCAAACTTCTAGCACGCGATTCCCACGTTCCCAATGAGGGGAGGGACGATTTAATAGACATTAGGAAAGCAACGGACACCAGGTGGACCGAGCGACGAAATTTCTCGATCCAACCGATTTTCGATAGAATAATAATTCTCGAATTTTCTCGGAAAGAATTCGTCCGGGATATAAGAACGCGAGAGTTTTCATTTATTCGTTTGTGTGTTAAAAGTGTACAATAACCTTTTCGCTTATCGAAGTTATATAAAACCGGTTAGCATCAAACCAGAAACAAACGCGTGTGTATTTTAACATCGCGTTGCGTTTCACGGGTGTTGGTGAAACGGAATATAAAAATGTATGAATGCCAGCAGGTGATGTATCGTAAGAGTTTACACAGTCCAGTTCCCTTCGCGCCAGTTGTCTCGCGGCTTTTTTTTCGTCTTGTGTATAAGAAGACTTCCCACGTAGCACCATTTTTGGATTCCAGACAGAGAAGAAAAATGATTCCCGGACTATATAAATTTATTTAACGCTGTGCGATCAATTTATTCCGAGAAAAAAAAGCTTTTTTCAGCTTTCGCCATTTTTTATGAACCCTTTTTCTCGCGAGAGCGTGATCGATAGAACAAAATTTCGTCGAACGCTTTTCCAGGGAAATGAAATGCGCACTGGCCCGAGTTCGTTGACACACGAACTGCGGTATCGGCTTCGCAATCTTTTTTTTATTTCTCTCTCTCTCTCTTCTTTTACGAGTATAGTTCGAGACCTTTGGCGCATGGCTCTATCTTCTTCCGGAAGTTGTTTCCTCTCTTTTTCGTTCGTTTTTTTTTCACCACACGGAGACCTTTCCCCATGAACGACTATTATTTCTCCAGTCATAAACTTTGTACTGCGATATAACCCTATGTAACCCTTGCTAACGGATCTCGACGAGAGAAGGTCCTGCGAGAGGTTATATTTTCTACGTTTACTACGCGAAGCCTAGTCACTTAAATTCATTAATATTTCCCATAAATGTTCGTCACCGATATCCAATTACTTTGAAATACACGTCGTGAGTATTTTTTTTTCACGTGATCTTCATACCTGGCATTTTTTCTCATTCGGCAGGGGTTTTTCATTCCTTCGTCAAAATGTTTCGTCCAGCTCGAAAAAACGCGTACGAATATTTGGCGAGCGGAGTTTGACTCGATTTTCCTCGTGAATGCTCCTTTGACGTTCACCAAACGAAAATAAAGTAAAAATCGCGGGCTCTCGTTATTTCCGATTGGTGTATGATATGCGTGTTGATGGGTCGTTGACCCGCGGACAAACCGCTCCATCGATGCATACAATAACACGAGCTTGCACTTGTGCGTTTTTCGTCCCTCCCACAACGTTTTCCTGTTTTCTATCGAATTAACAATTTATCAGGAAAAAATTCTACCACGATGATATTAAAAATTTGGTAGATAAAAAAAGTTATCATTTTCTGTTTATTTTTACGTAAAGTGCAAAGAAAAAAAATATTAAACTGTTTTATAATTACGAATTTTACGCTTTAGTATGTGAACAAAAAAGTACGTTTGTCAGTTTCATTCAGTGCTGGAAATAATGATTCAGAGCTCAAATGAGACTTTTGTTATCGCACAGTAATTATTATCATATATTATGCATACGAGAACGCTGTTAAGTCGACAACGATTATCAAAGTGCGTTATTTCCGTCTCCGTTCCAACACGATTCCCCTTCTTCATGCTATTTACATTGACTGTTCCAGCGCGTTAGTTTTTCTTTCGCACCTGGTCACAACGTAACGACTTTATAGCTACTGTCGTATATCAGAGAAAGGAACAAAGAGACGAAGAAAATAAATAATAGTAAGAATTTATTTCGTCTACATATTTTTGACACACGGAGATACTCAAAAATGTACGAAATAAAAAGAAAGATTCAATAGAGTATTAAATTTTTATGATCGAAATAAAAACGCGCAATAATATATATCGCGTAATGTTCGCTTATAGGTTTTATTCCCGCGTAATGAAATAAGGCTTAGTTAAATTATTATAGTAGTCTCGTTGTCAAGAAGTGAATTCCAATGCGCTGAATGCGTACGATATGGGTCATTCTGTGTCCGGAACACGTGCGAAAGTTTTTTCTCACATTTTATTGCACGGTTTTTCCACTCAATTGAGACAATAACTTCGACATTTATTGTCAGAATTATCAACGGATATATACTCATTATAATTATTTTTATGAAATATAAAGCAAATGTGATAATTTTTTGTTGGAATTGAAAAAAGTTTGTTAAATAGAAAATTACACATATTTTTCAATTGAATAAAAAAGTTGATTTTCGCATTATATTGCACGATTTTTCCATATAATTAAGTCAATACTCTTAATATTTTTATTGTCTGTGAAAAATAAGGAAACTTGATGTTATTGGGTCGGAATCGAAAAAAACTTGGTCCGATGAGAAATTTCATTTTTCAACTGCTGTTATTAGGTTTTTGTGACTATTATTCTTTTCTCGTGAGAATTCATGAGATTAAAAAATCGAGTTGAAACGAAAAATCCTGTGTGGAGACGACAGTTGAGATACGCGCATAGTGTCCGCTTGCACACACACCGAATAGAGAATAACATATATAGGATAGTGTGCTCTCGTCCCTCTTTTCATTTCTCTTCTCAGTTACTCACTCCTTTTTGCATTATACATATACACACGTCTCATGTACATGAGAAGTTAACGGGGCTCGAAAGAGCTGGAGTAGCAAAGCGTGTACATAACACGAAAATATATGCGAGTACGAATAGGTGCTAATACGGATCACTTTTGTTCCTGTGCACAATACGAAAAATGATAAGTATCAAACATTATTGTTATGCTCTAGAAAACGTCTCGAATTTTCTACAACTACTTTCATCATTTCATTTTTAATTAATGCGATTTGAAAATGCTTCTTGACTCTTCGTCGACTATTTCATGGGATATTTTTGGAAAAATTGTATATTCCTGACGTGTATTTTTAAAGCAATATATTTAGAGTACCGCTGACACATCTATTTGCGAATTTTGCTTGATATTTCGAGGACTGAGGTTTCCCACATGGTCAGAATTGTCGCCAACTGGTTTACTGGCACGCATACCACGCTGTCGGGACGATCTTTCGTCGTAGAAGGAAAGGGTATCCATTTGCATATACATATATAGTTTGGTGCGCAATATGCACCGACTGCTCGCGGGGTTACAGTAATAATATACCCGAGAAGCGCGCGTTATACACAGAGCCCTCGTCTCGTATACGACTTTCCTCCTCTGTGCGCCACTCTCGTTCGTCTTTCTCGAGCTCTGACCATTTTTTCCCATTTTCCGTCTCACTCGGCTCCTTTGTCGCAGTTCTTTTGAGCTCGCGGAAAACTGGTTCGTTTGAAGATTACTAATGAAGAAACGACTCCGCGCTCCGTGCGAGCATAATAAAGAAGATGAGAAATACCGAAAAACACGATTTTGCGGTTAAAATTCGGTCCTCGCTGGATTATCTCTTTCTCGCTCCGATTTCTATCAGGTTCCGGGACCGAGAACCGGACCTGGCCATTTTTTTTTACGATTCGGATCCAACCGAGGAGATTTGAGAAATGAAATATATACGAAACGGGTCGATGACATTACATTTCGCGACCTTGTACCTCTCGCGACGTCTCGCGGCTCTGTGTACGTATAATTGGACGCGGAGAGCAATGACCAATGTCGGCCCGCGTAGACGTACTTTCAACGAGATAAAACGCGCGTAGCGACCGCCACGCACACACGAAAATTGCATACGGGCGCGAATAAAATTACACGATCAAAATTTTCGTGCGGTACGCGCGATGGCGATAACTCGCATCATTATTGCCTCCTTTTTCTCTTTTTCGCTCTCGGGTGCGTTGAACCTCCGAAAAGATACAGATCATGCAGCATTATTGACCCGTCAATATACATATGAAAACTTACGACTGCCGTTCTTCAACTCGATTACGAATGACAAAAAAAATGAGAGACGAGAAAACGTACGTGTTGTTCAATTTAGACGGGAAAAAAATTGGACGTTCAATAATCGCCATAAATAGGGTTATGGTAATATTCAAATAAAATATGATTATTGTTATTGAAACATTGGCTCGGTACTATTATCGTTTTCATTAAGGATTAACTGGATATGATGTTCCTAAAAATGAGAGTTTTTCACTTTAAATTGGTGAAATTTAGATTTCATTTTTTTGCCATTAATATTTTTTTCCTCTTTGATGTACTATTAATCAATAAAGTGTTAGAATTCTTTAAGCAATTTTGACAATTGACAAGCAATTTATACTTGGTTATATAAACCAATTATTTATGTATTATAATAGGTAATAATTGTTAACAAATAGATACAAAATATATTGTTAAGACGAAAAGAATTTGTGAGGCTCGTCATGGATGTTTGCACGTATGTATTACGAGACTTTCAGAACGATCAAGTTGCAATTTTCATCAAGAGTGTTAAATAGCATATGCTTAATGTTCAGGACACTTTTGATACTACATTAGGATACGTTGACGTTCGTGTTCCACGGTAGGACGCATCGTTCGTCGTCAGCGATTGAATTACGAAAAAATAAAAGGCATCTAACGCGAAGTTACGGACGTCCAGACTTTTTTATTCGTCTGTGCATTATAAAAATAATTCTCGGTCTTCGTCACCGACGATTTCATGCTCCATCCTTTTCGTTCAACTTTTTTCCTCATCTCTTCCCATTATTTTTCATTCGGTGCCGCACGACCTGCGTCATTTTGACAAATAAGGCACCGCATTCGCGAGCGCCGATTTCCATTAACTCCTGCATAAGCTATCACGAATTTACGATGTGCAAATTGCATTATAACCCAGTCAAATGATGATGATAATCCACAAGGCGAATTAATACTAGTCATCTGTCATAATAATCTCCCTAGTGATTGATTGTTCGAATTTATCTTCCCAGCCTACTTAGCGTCAAACCAAAATTGACCATTCTATCACTGCATAAACAAAAAATCTTGCAATTATTTTATACACAACATTAAGAGAAGATTTTTGAAAAGTCCAAGACTATTTTTGACGTAAATTATTCTTATTTCAATCCCACATTGATAATTTATGTTAGTACTGAAAATAAATTGGACGATTTGTCATCGCCTTCGTACAATTACCGTCCGAATTACCAGAACGACGTTGCTCAAAAAATATTACCAGCGTTTTTCGCTCTCGCTTGAAAAAAAAAAAAATTTCCACGACCTTCGTTCACTACCGAGCACGTGTATTATATAATTTATTTAATAACCAGCTTTTTCGAGGCTTCTGAATGTCGTGGTAGTTCTAACCGAATTTTTTTTCAAAGACATAATAAAAATAAAAAAAAAACAATTTCTTGTGATTCACTTGGACAGAGATTTTCATACACCACTTTCGATTATGTTTTCCATGCTATTTGCTGTGTAATATCACGAGCATATTATGAATATCCGGCCATAGGCAATTCACGATCGGTGTTTGCAAACTTGGAGCGTTATGGGAGAAATGTTATGTACCAGCGAAACACAGTGATGAGATATATGCCTGAGAAACCGATAAACTCGTTTCAACAATCTTTTGTTTCCTTTTACACGACACTCGACCATTGTTGAATCAATCGCCTATTTTGACTCTTTCTTTTCTAATCAAGCCCGAGTTGTTGCGATAAGCGGAAACATTTACACTTTTTTTGTTGTCCATATTCTATGTTTGAAACTTTTTGGAATTCGTCTTTATTGAAAAATTGATCATTTTCACCAGAATTTTTATTTTTCGTTCGCTGCAGGCATAAATTATCTCAACGCCCAATCAATTTTTACACATGTGCACGTGCGTGGAAACGATCCTGATTCGTATGTACGTGAATTTAGAAAGTGCATAGTGAGCTCATAATCGAAGTATTCACGTGTCCGCTCTCAGCTGTTTGAGTTATAATGGACACAAATTTGTCCCGCAAGGTATCATCTATGACTACGCCGGAAAAACTACACACATATTGCGAGTATTACGCCAGAAACAGAAAATATACTTGTGTACTTAATTGCGACTTTCTTGCATAATAATTTCTCTCCCTCATTTATTCCTCGTATTTTCTCGTTACGCATTTTCATTCTCCCCTATTTTTCCGCGCTCAGAAAATCGCTTTTGCCACGTTTACCGTCAACAAAAGGATTACTTTTGGTTTCGAAATCTCAATTGTGACTATATAGAAGAGAAAAAAATTGTCCGCGGAATCGCAGGGCGAAGTGTGTATGCGGTTGATAATAATTATTCGTTGATTATTGTTATTATTATTTGCGAGTGCACGCGCGCGAAGAGTTAAGGTCGCGAACGACCGGAAAGTCTCCGGTATCTCCTTGAAACGTCATGATCGTTCTGACACACATTCCCGGAGCCTCTCTTCTCGCGTGCCTCCGAGGAGACCGTTCGCACACGTAAACAAATCTATATAAGCACGTAATGCACCCACGAGAAATCTATGATTGAGCCTAATGCTCGCGAGAGAAACACTCTCCTCGGCGCAGGCCCGAGTTTACGTAAGTCGCGAAAG
Source organism: Cremastinae sp. A BG-2022a (assembly GCA_030522545.1). Taxonomy (NCBI): domain Eukaryota; kingdom Metazoa; phylum Arthropoda; class Insecta; order Hymenoptera; family Ichneumonidae; species Cremastinae sp. A BG-2022a. The sequence goes on along the minus strand of JAPYYW010000232.1, from coordinate 31,820 downwards.
GGAATCGCGAATATTTCTCGAGAGTACACGCGGGCGAGATACACATCGCGAGCGTGACTGAATCCGTTCGAACGGATCGAGAGGATTATGCAAAATTGTGAATAAAATGCAATAAGAATTTTATGAAAAAAAAATTTGTTATTTTTTCGTACCTATTAGAATACTTGATTATTCTTTTTTTGCGATTGATTTATCGATGCGATCGATCAGGATTGTTTTTTGTGACTCCGCTATCTGATGGAAAAAAGTGCGCGGGGAATTGTTTTTTTTTCGTATACACGGGCATTTATTGCTTCAATGACGGAACGGCTGTCGTCGGCTGATTGCGCTCTCGAAATTTCGAAATCTTGAGTTTTTTTGCAGCGTTTGGCATCTGCCGAGCGAAATTATACCCGGGAAATGAGAAAGGCCGAGAGTGCGCGAAAATGGAGGCAAGATTTTGCACCTGCGTCCATTAAACGCCAGGTGAGAATTAAGAGAAGAAGGGACCTTTCGAAAAGCGTGCAATTTCGTCTCACAATTTTGGTTCATATACGAAAAGTATATATGATGATCATCCTATTATTTTAATATCGACCCGAAAATTACTGTTCAACGAATACTTTTATGACGAGAAATATATCTGGGACGGTCGAATGGGACTTACCTCGTGAAACGTCGGATTGTTTTTATTTCTGTTGCCATTCGAGGTATTGTTGATCGATGAAAGGGCGGTGAGAGTCGCGGAGCCGACACCACCGATCGGCTTACCGCTAACTTTCGTGCCACCACCGCCGACATCTTTGTGCAACGTTCCTGGACTCTGTAACAGGAAAAGATAAAAAATCAGCACGTTATTCCGCATTTTTGAATATGGCATAACCGACGACAGTCAATAAATCAATAGTAAAAATTGAAAAAAAACTGCGAATTATTTTCCATAACCATAATGCACGATGCACGAATCAAGAATTTTATCGAAATTTTTAATCAGCTCCTTAGAACGCGCGCGAATAATTGCGTGCAGCAATATCGAAGAAACAAAGGCAATGACGTGGGCGTGTATTCGCAGTCGAAGATAATACAGCAGGCGAGAGGAAGGAAGAAAAAAACGTCGAAATTGGCGATACAGCAATGGTCGCGGATATTTCGAACTATCAGCTCGGAGACACGTGCGAGTCGAGCGGTAGCGAGAACCATTTGCCTCGAATAATGCGTCGTGACAAATAAAATATGCATTATCTTTCTAATGCGAACAAAGCAAAATAGAAACCTTTTTTTTTATAACTTGACTGAATGTGGTTTTTCGATCAATTAACGTAGAAAATAGAACAATGAATAATTTTCAATAAAAAGTATCAAATGAATCGTACAAAATGATATTTTAATTGAAATTTAATATTCGAAAAGAAAATCGATTGGAAAATTTCGTTTTCTTCGAAACATATCTTACGAATTTCTTATTACGTAACGTTATTTGCATCGGGGAGGCTCGCTAAAGAAAAAAATAAAAGTAAGCAGCGATTGTACCGTTACGTTGACACAATAACACGTTTCTCCTTGTTATTTTTTTTTCTCTCAACGGCGATTATTACTGAACAGTTAAACGTCTCTCGCGTCTGCTTGGGGATATACCACGACGTCGAGGTAGGGAAAAAAGAATCTTTCTCTTTTTCTCGTTTTTTCCTTCCTTCTTCTTTCATCGACAGTGCACGAGCATGTGTGTGGGGCGAAAGCGAGCGAGACAATTAGCCGAGAGCGTCTCGCGTTACGCGACGATACAAAACGAACGACAATGGAATTGTCGCACAGCTGAGAAATCGTATATCCATGCAAACCCGTATACAAACGCGAGAGTATATGTGCACGGACCCTCGCAGTCTATTTACACACGCGAGTATTCTCGCGATGCTACTGGTAGAATATATGTTACGATATGCGAGGTTATTATTACTGTACACCGGAGCCTCTGAAGGATCCTGCGAATTCGACGATAAAGGGCGAAAAGTGATATACGCGAGTTTTTCAGCCCGTGGACTTATCGCAAGCTCCTCGAACCCAATTATTTTATTATCGCAATTGAGTTCATATTTTATTCGCAAATATTATTTTCAAGAGGAAGCGTGTATCAGCGCGTCGCGCACGAACAAAACATAATTTTTGACAGGATTACGCAGCTGGTCGTGTCGCCGTTTTCCTGGAACTTTTTCTAATTTCCTTCCGATTGAGGCCGAGACAATCGATCAAAATTTCACGAACGCTGGAGTACGTTTTCATCTTCGATACACGCACACAGCTCAAACCATTAGAACACGATTCTCTTCACACAGTTTCAAAATTATTTGCTCTCTAATCTATATATCATTTCTTTTTTTTTGCGAATCGTATCTTCGCACTATTTTTTTTCCAATGATCGAGTCGCGGACGATAAAAATTTCTCTTGCCCGCGCCGAGCTCAACGTTTAATCATCACTGTCGCGATAGCTCGTGCTGCAGCGCTTTTGTCCGATCTCGTTATCGCACTATCGATCGACCGATTTTTTTCTTTCTCTTAAAAAAAGAAAAAAAAAAGTAAAATGATAGCGTCGTCGCGTCACGCTCGATAAGTGACACAGATTCGTCGGCGTTCGTCACGCGCATAATTCTAAGCTATTTTCCACTTCCAACCAAATCATTGCTCCTCGTTATTACGCATTGTTTTTGTCTCCCTTGTTATTCCCTTCTTATTGTGTATCTCGCGGGACAACGAGAACAAATAACGATACTCCTCTTATCGGGCTTTCGCTTTCCTAGATTTATAATGAATCCAATCGAGATATTTTTCCTCGCTTTCTCACTTTCCCGACTCTCTCTCGCTCCCTTCTCATAAATCTTCCGGATCTCCCCCATCATCGGAGACAAACACCGTAGATATATATTATCCGGATAAGCAATTTCTTACACCCATGTGGTAATTAATTAATTTTAATGGCTCACTCGTCCTGCGATGTACACCGCGTAATTTCATTCTGAAACATCGATTAGTGTAATAATCCAAGGAGTAATATTATTCACTATTTATCATTATTATTCCTCCATTTTTCCCCAGTTACGAGCGAGAATCAAATACGGATTTATGACGAGAATGTTTAAGAATTTTCTTTGTGCTGAGAAACGAAATTGGTTTTTTCGAAATTTGCAATATTTTCAAATTTACGAAATTGGATAAAGTACAAGTTCCGTCGTAACTTCTTTTTAAAAAAGGAGTGTAGAAAGCGATACGGGGGAGAGCCGGGGGGCGGCGAGAGAGGCGGAGAAGTCGGTGGAAGCGAAGAGCGTTTTTGCTCCGCGCTGAAAGCGAAGCGACAGCTGTGCTTCTAAAAGATCAAAACGCGATGAGGTCAAAACAAGAAGCGCGCACAGAGAATACACGCGTCTTCGTAGGAATAAGGGGAGGAGAGAGAGAGAGAAAAGATTGAGGCGAGTTATACGCGGAGAGATTGGGTCGCGTGAAAAAGGCAAATTTTTGAGATTGAGAAAACGAAAAAAAAGGGGGCGAGAAGGGAAAAAAAGCTGTGCGGCTTACCAGACTCATCGCAGCGACCTATCATTAGAACGCGAGAGAAAACATCTCGCGTTGTTTTTTTTTCCCACCGACTCGAATGTCCATACACGATGCGGTGTATTCGGATTCGTTCTCGTCGATGTATAGCCGCGAAAGGATTCGCCGGAGGATGCGAAGGGACGAGAACACCTGGCGTTCTTTCTCGCTCTCTGTCGTTTATTTTTACTTAATTCTTTTTTTTTTTAAATAAAAAAAAATAATAAAAGACGGCAGGTGCTCATATCGCGAACTTTTTCTGCCATCGACTTTCGGGCTCGATACTTTAGGTAGCAGGGAGGAAGAAAGGGAGGAAGGAAAAAGGAAGAGAAAAATCTTTTAAGCAGGTGATTCGCCTCCGAAAGTTTAACTCGGGTTGCTCCTCTCGTAAAAATACATTCGGGTAACTCTCTACCCCCCTTCCACCCTCCCTCTTGTTTCTATCCTTATTCCTCGGCGCTTGCTTTCTCGACGTCTCGAGAGCCTCTCCGGCGAAGAAGCCTCTGAAACTGTTCGAGAGTGAACGAGAACGAGGATAAGTATGAAGGAGCAAGGAAGGACGAGAAGGGAGAGTGAGAGAGAAGAGAGAGAGTTTGGAACACAAGAGGCTTCTGACCTGTTTGCCTTGCATTCGAGACTCTCAATTTTTTTTCCAAATTGATATAAAAAAAACACAAACATTTGACGAGTGTATTATGAACTGCATCCGTGACAATTTGAATTTCAGACATGTGAGGGGGAACAAAAAATAGTGAAAAAATTTCGAGTGGGAAGAAAAATTGAAATGTCAAAGTGTGAATCCTCCGGAGTAAAAAACCGAGACACGATTTCCCTCGCTAGTTTTCACGTGTCTCGAGGAATCCCTCGCATTGTTACGCTCGCTCTGCACGAAATGGAAAGAGAAGGATAAAGCATACAAATAGGAAAAAAAGGAGAGAAAAAGATGGCCAGAGGTTGGCAGATGTATCCCGGGTCCACACCTGGACACCTGCCAACCTGCGAAGAGTTTTCGAACCAGCCGTGGCAACAAAAGAACTTTGGACATCGTCGCGAGAAAGATTCAACTCGCATATTTATTCTCTACACCTCTCGTCCAGATAATAATCAAAACCGAAAGGATTCCCGTGAAATGGAAATTAATCCCAGAGACCAACGAAAATAATATTTTATTGTCGTGCAGTGAGAAAAATCTGAAGAAGATATAATGCGTAAGGTTCTTCTCGGAAAGTTGCCAAAATTGTTTACGAATAGTTTATTAAAATATAAACAATTAAGCTGAAAATGAAACATAGGATATCTTCTTTTTTTGGGTATACGTAAATCTATGTATATCTATTATTATATTTTCAATAGCTCTCAATCAGGGCGAAAAAAAATAAAAATAATTAATTAATATATAAACTAATATGTGTTTCTAGTCCACAATCCATTTCCCGTATATATATACTAAAATATAGTAATAAAATAATAATTTAATCAATTTTCGAATTTAAAGTTTATTTCAAGACGAAAAAGTATGTATGTATCATAAAAAAACTGGAAGAAGGAAGTATCGCGATTAAGAGAGAAAGAAAGAGATTCCGCGTGTACTGTAATTTGTCTAGCGTTACACGAGACATTATTTTCCGATGTTACAGGACAGAATAGCTACATTATCTTTCTTTTGCAGAGTTCGCGGGCTCGCTATTATTGTATATCGAAGAAATGTACTTCCGCGTGCGCGCTGACCGAGCTAGCAAAACCGATCACCTCTCGTATATCACGATCACGATAAATCTGTCCCAAGAATCGTGAATAGCTGTATAAAAGTCGATACATTATTATACGCGTGTACAAGTATAAACGGATATCTGGTAAGAAAGAGACGAATAAGATAATGCTCGGATCCGATCTTATCAGATCGGTATATTCGATTGATACACCGCGTTTATGCATCCTTCTATCTCCTCACTTTATTATTCCCAACTCCTTATATATTCCTAGCTTCGGTTCTCGGATTCTAATGCGCCCGATAGGAGGATAGTCGCTGCGCGCCAATTAAACGTCCAGCCGTAAATCAAGCAAGGCGTGAGAAAAGGCAAAATTCTCACATTTTTTCAGTTTTTACATTTTCAATTGACGACGCAAGAATCCTCGTTCTTTAATTAGTTTTTTTTTCTTTCAAATCCTGGCTCAAGCAGGCTTCTCTGACAATTATACTATACGTCGTTGATAAACTTTTCACGTATGCGCTCGTCAGGAGGAATTCAATTGCGCGAGTCGGACGATTTTCGCGCGAGTCCCGTCGACGCTGCTTCTCGCTAAAGACACATGCGCGATCGATCAACTCGGGACAAGCGACGATCCCGGAGTCGGAATGAGAATGAGAGGAAGAAAGAGACGAGGAAATGTTTGCCTGGGTGTATATACAGGAGATCTTCGGGGCGGTGGGAGGCTAGTCGCGATCGCAGGTGTTATTCTCTCGTTCATTTTTAAACGCGTTGGAAAAACGTGCGCTCTTTTGTGTCCGAGACGCGACGTCCTCGTCGTTCTCTCACGTGGACATTATTTCCGTGAATTTCTCATCACATTCTTAAATACATTCGTATATAATTGTTCGATCGAGGCTCGATCGACGAAAACTCACGACAAAAAAAAGAGACTGATACTTTGATAAAATATAACAAATAATTCTGCATTTTCGACAGCTGGCATTATTTCTTAGATTATCGACGGGAATAAAAAGCGTCGACGAAACGAAACCAGTTTTGAAAACATACTGTATGAACCGTTATTAAATATATTTTACTCTCTCCCTTTTTTCTCTCATTCGTATGCAGAATGCGATTATTCACCGGTGATATTTTTTCGAGATTCACGATCGCGGAGCAACGAGCGCGCGATATCCCGGGGACCGGTTTCCATTATTTTTGGCGACATAAATATAAAGTCGGGTGCGTTTGTGGACGGAAGTGTTTACGCGAGAGCTTTTTGTGCGCCCGGGGGTTTCGGTCCCCAAGTTTAAGGTCGCAGCGCAAAAATAACTTTTTTCGCAGGGTCATTCATTATTTTAGCTCGTTTATGAGCCTTCGATAAACAAAGTGCACGATTAAGGCCAAAGGATTGGGGAAAAAATGAAAATAAACTCGAAACTGCCAAAATATTGTCGCGAAACGGGGTTAAGGGCGGCCGAATGGGGGTTACCGGCCGAAGCGGGGATTCGAAAAAGTTTCGAGAAGAACGAGATGTAGGTCGGAGTTTTATGGCGTCCGGGTTGCAATTGCGTACGTTCGTTGACTCGTTTATCTCTCTCTCTCTCTCTCTCTCTTCTTCTTCTTCGATCTCTCCACGAGTATATATTATTCTTCGAGTCGTCTTTTTGTCTCCTCAAGCGATAAAATGCACTTACGACTCCTCTCGCTTGTTTACGCGTATGTCGGCGAAGACATTTAATTATTTTATCACTTTTTTTTATTACTATATACGATTAAAAAATAATTTTCAAGAGATTTTCTTGCTATGGAAAAGAAATTGTACGAGAGCTCGGAGGAGATAAGAGACAAATAGATTTGCGAGCGGCGAGCGAGAATCCCGCCAAGTATTTTCTTATGTGGGTCAACGTTCAATTGTCTCATGGATCGTTGCGTACAATTCGCGCGTTTCGTAATTACGAGAAAAACCAGCGAGCTGGTCTCATAACGAAGACACTTTTTTTATCGCGAGCAGGGCAACTTTTATTCACCTTTCTAATCTTGTGAGATTTGAAATAAGTACTTCTCGTTTCGAGGAAATTTTCTCGACTCGGCGTCCACTCGGTAGCCATTTATTTCGTAGAGTGTCTTGAAGAAAATTTTATCTGAACATCGCTCGGGAGAAAAAAGAAATGAAAAACAAAGTTTTAAATGGAAAAACTCACTAATTTATAAATTTAAATAAGAAACCAGTAATACGAATAAAGGTATAACGAAAAGATGAACGTCACAAGAGAGTGCACGCCCTCGGTTTATTTCAGTGTATATATACTCGACCATATGGCGCAGGCAGTCAATCGTCGGTTGGGAATTATTATGAATTTGTATTCGACTCTGGTTCCAGTTGCACTCAAAAATAAACATTTCTGTCACTTGTCATTAACTCGGAAAAAAAATAGAGGAGCGTTTAACGAAATATATGTTCAGTAAAAAAGATGTAATAAAGGTATGAAATAAAAGCGCAATGAAAGCAATATGGAGGCCGGTCGTAAACCCAATTGCCGAATCGTACAAGCGACTGAGAAGTGCGGAGCTAGTTCCAGACGTTGAGATTTTATTCGGAAGAGAGGAGAGAGCAAAAATATACCGGATGATCTTTTTTGAAATAAAGGGGAGAGAAAAAAGGCTCAGCTGCGCCGAGATTCGGCGAATCGATCTTGCTTTCTTCCACCGATAAATATATATTGGACCGAGTTTGTGCATGTGCGCGCGGGGAATCGAGAGAACAAAGCTCCTCGGTGCGCATTCGATTCGTACTTGGCCGGTCTGTGTACGCGCGCCAACGGAGAGCAAACGGTTTCACCATTCACAAATGGGCCTGCGAGAGAGTTTAACCGTACGCCGTTAATGCGTCGAACGGTTTTTCTTCCCCGATCGATGCTCACCGCTCTAATTGGCACTCGTGAAAACGTCGAGGTATACACGTACCAGACTCGCGCCTCTCTTTTCACGGATTGCCACGCACACGAGCGGCATTATTCTTCACTCGTGATTAAGATCGGCCTGTAACTCGCCAAACTTCATTTATTTCATTACCGTCAGATTTCTCGGCTGTCCGTAAAAATAAGAGAGGAAAATAGATGAGACGCGATTTGGCGCAAATTAACTCAATTTCCTCGCCATCAAAATCATCAAATTGAATTAGAAAAGTTGAAAGAAAATTTCTGAATTATTCTCGAGGAATATGGGAGAAAATTAAGTTTTTTTTTCAAAGAAAATACTCCGCGGATAAGTGAGCTCTGCGCGCTGATAATATTGAGCCGGGAGGATTTCCCACGTGCCGCATATTCTACCGCAATCGAGAAGTCGCCTCCAGTCGAGAAAAGTATACGATATTATGAATATAAATATGTATTCGCTGTCTTGAGAATATTAGGAATACCTGTGTGTATACTATAAATTATAAGTGTGTACGACGTAATATACGACGAGCAGTCTGCTCGAAGAGTCATGGACATCTTCATGCTTCGTTCAACAACAGGGTCGGGGGAACTCGAAGTAAACGCAGCACACGAGCTGCGTTTACTCCGAGTTACGAACTACGTGTATATATGTGTATATGTATACCTATCGACGATGCTGTATAAAGGGTTCAGACCGAAATATCGTTACGAGAGACCCAGGCTGACCCTTCACTGACCTTTATACTGTGGAAGAAGTTCAACCGAGATTGGAAAAGAGAGTTCAATGCGCAATAAACGTTGCAGTAATATAATGTAAAACGATAATAATATTAAAAATGGAAAATTCCAAGTGGTCATTTATGGTTGGCTATGAAGAAATACAGTTTACTAATTTTTATCGAAGAGTTTCTGTATATTATTGAAAATATATTTAGTCGATTTATGGTTACGCACTTCCTGAATTATTGGTGTATATAAAAGAGCATGAAAATGAGAGGTTTTTGACGTCAAGAGTGGGATAAAGATCGGAACGAGCGTGCTCTTACTGCTGGGATAAACGCGCGACGCGTTAAGAAAAAAGAACCCCTTGGGGAGACAGTCGGGAGTCTACGAATGGCGATAACGCTGTCCGGGATGCTGGCGATAAGATAAACGAAATTTCTCCACTAAACGGTTTACTTCTCGGCGATGGTGATAAGAAAAGGTTAAATAAAGGGAAAAACGTCTCTCGGCCTGCGCACGCTTCGAAAAACCAATGAAATCTCGAAAAAAAAATGTATCAATAGACGTATCTACTCTCGCGTTGTCTCTCCGATTGTTCGGACTACAAAGTACACTCTAGTACAAATAATGCAAGGCATGCGGACTATCGGGACGATCTTATCAAAATTCCGCCTCTAAGACCCAGTTTTAAATCTTAGGTAGAAAAATGTTCTTGAAAAAGGGAAAAAAATCTCAAAAATACATTTCGATTATTCTAAGAGCCAGATAGTTCATTTATTTCTTTTGTTTTGAAGCACTTTTTGCGCATCGATCTCGCGGTGAATAATAACAAGGTCGCCTTGGCTGGACCTCGCGGCTTGCAGACGCGGTCTTGGAAATTCGAAACGTCATTGCAGGCTTCCCGAATGCCCGGAGCAAGTTTCTCGTGTTCCGGCGTCTCCCAAGACGCATGTACATGTTTAAAGTGCACAGCTATATGTTTGTACACGTACAAGACAAGAAATGTATAAAGTCCCGAGTGGATATGACTCGGTGAGGAAGTGGATAAAGAATCCAAGGACCATCTTTTATCTCTTTCTCTTTAAAAACGTTCTTCATCACTATCACTATATCACGAGAAAAATTAGAATCTTGTTTCACAGCAAAAACTCAAAATGTATTGATGCCGAAAAAGGGAACGTAAGAACTAAGATATATTTTTTTCTTTTTCTAAATAAATAAACGATCAATACATCCTTTTATTTCATTATGGGGATTTTGACAATTTGATGGAGAGATTTTCGATTAATTTCTTACTCATGATTGTTACATTCATCGACGGGCTTTCTGTCGATTCGAAAAAAATATACAGCGATGACGTTGAACAGTTATCAAAATTATTGATTCAATCCATCGAGTTCGTTCGCCGAATCGCATATAAAATAGAAATAAAAATTTAGAGACTCTCGAGAAGGCGTATGTCTGCATGGATCGGTGATACACACGAGGAAAAAATGAAAAATAAAAATAGCGGGTACGTAAAAGCGTTCGGAACGAGAGGGAAAGAAAAATATTGTAAAAAAGTCAGAGAGATAAAGAGAGAGAGAGAGAGAGAGAGAGAGAGAGAGAGAGAGAGAGAGAGAGAAATAAAAAGCGCCGGGCGATCGAGAGGATTTTTCTCCCGTGTTCTCTACCGAGAAGAGATTCGAGAGAGAAGAAGAGAGAAAGCATCGACAGCAATGGAGAATTCTGTTAAATTAGGGTCGTTAAACGCCTTCGGCTCCAAGGCTGGGCCTGATGTGTTCTCCTCGCGATCTTCCGAGACTCCTTTCTACAGGTTATTCCGGTCCAACTTCGAGAAAATTCGCGACATTCCGACATTTTTTCACAGTATAAAATATCCGGTGTCGCAATCGAAGGAACATTTTTGTTGACTCACTTCTGTTTCCAGCAAATTCTTAACGACAGTTCTCAACATTTCTCACCCCAATCCGTCTTCTTGCAACACCTGGATTTTGTCATTATATCAGACTAATTTTTTGAATAACCGTGATGTTTATCCTTAAAAATTAAATTAATGTTTGATAGTTTGACAAATGTGGTGTGTGTTTAAAAAAAAATACCGAAAAAATTTTTTAATGAAATATTCAGACTGAAATGTCCCATAGACAGGTGCAGGCGGAACAATTTCGAAGAGCAACGCGGCTGCATAGCTCGCCTCCGTGTGTTCTCGATAGCTGTTAGGCTCGTAGGCAGTTTCAGCGCGACGAAACTTCTCGCGAGCGTATACAATGTTGAAAAATAAGGAGATGAGAATTTTTTTCTTCTCTTCAGTTTCCTTTCTCCACCCGCGTGTGCGTTTAGAAAAATGTGTTCTCGTCTGAGCTGGTGTTTGCCTTGAAAATTATCACCTGCACACTAGACACAAATATATTGAGCGCACCGAGCACTTGAGAGAGAGAGAGAGAGAGAACAGCATTCTTTTTTGTCTTACGCCAAACAAAAGACGATTCTCTGTTTAAATGTTTATTTCTGTATACGTGTAGGAGAGGAAAAAAACCATGGGGCCCTAATTTTCGCAACTTTCTTGAAAGTACGAAGAGATCGATGGCTGTGCGAGGAAAAAGAGGGGAGATGGAGGATGAAAAGGAGGTTAACCCGGAATTGAGAATTCGGGCGTACTCTCTTGTCAAGCCAAGTTCAACTGTGCGGATGAGCCACCGTGAAAAACTTGGCCTTTTTTTCGGTGTCCATCGAGTGTGTGTATTCAGGCTGGTTCGCGAGAGACGAGCGGAGCGTTGCACAAAGAGAAACTTTCACGGCCAAGGGGTCCGAGACGACGCTGTCGTCGACGTCGTCGTCGTCGTCGACGAAGACGCCCAGGTCAGTTTGAAACGAGGGAACCGGGCGTTCGCCCAGGTATATAAGGTCGAAAAAATAAGAGGCAAAACGAGAGCGGGGATGAGATGAGAAAGAGGAGAAAGACTGACTGGAAGCCAACGAGATCCCTTGAGGCGCATGGGCAAAATATTCCGAGGAAGTATATCGTGCACGCTTATATATAGCCGAGGCACAGTCATTGGCAACCTTGAAAGAACGAGCCTCTGGTACATCTCGATAAATTTACAAGTTATTACGATCTACCTCTTTTTTTTCGCTCCTACATTTCAGGAATCAATAAATCATTTTTCCATTGATGAAAATATATGGGTGATTTATTGTTCGGGGATTCAATGGAACTGCTGTTTCCCGGCGATTATTAAAGTCACGTTATGATGCAAACTCAATTATAACATTATTAACCGAGTTTCCATACACGCGCATACTACATGCACGCGGCTTAATGGAGTGTCAAGCCTCGGAAATTCAAGTTTGTTTATAAGTGACTCCATTTGCAGCGTTTACACGAGAGAAAGTCTCTAAAATACACAAAGGATGAAAAAATAATGAAGATAATCATTAAACCATTGTTAAATCGGATTTTCGTTTTCGACTAATCGGGAACGAGGTCGCTCAACGTTTACACGACGAAGTATTTTTTGTAATTTTTTCCTCAAAATGATATACAAGAATGTTTTTTTTCCCAAAAGCTGCGAAGCTGATTAAAGAATTAAGAGATTGCACAAAATCCAAATGAATCACACACGGGTTTCATTTCGTAATCTCCAAAATTGTGTAAATTTCGATCGCAGTCCGTATCAAAATGTTTCTCCGACAGCGCGACTAATACATTTTTTTTTCTTTTGGTAAAAGAAAGATGCAACCCCTGAGAATAAAATAACGATAAATCATTGAGAGGCCGATCACTGTCTCACACTCTCTAATCCTGGATTGGCTGTGCCGGAATCGATGCAAGCGTTCTTGCGCGGAGAGACGAAGAGGAGAGAAAAAAAACAGGTTATCGAATTAAAGAGATAGCCTCGACGCGCGGATACTCGGCGGAGCTTCCAGTCACACGAGCGTGTAATTTTCGTCCCGAGGCGAATCGCGTTTTTCACGGGGCGTCGATTTTCGGGTTTCACGTCGATGCGTGCCGGCCGAAACATCGTGAATATACGAACAACGGAACGCAGCGAGCGAGAACGCGAGCGGGGATACGTGGCCCAAGTCGCGATCATGCGAATGTTCGACGCATCCCATCGACGTTCCGCAGGTATATCGCGAGGGAGGAAATACTTGGCCCGAAAGTGGAACAGCTCTCATCGTCGGACACGCTTCGAATTTCACGAATTTCAGAAGAGCAATAATAAACAGCGATGAACGCGCGTTATTATTATTATTATTATTATTCTCAATTGCTTATTCCTCTCGTGTAAATTTAAGGATTTTTTTTTCCTTGCCCGGTAAACTTATTCGTAGCCAGAGTTTTTTCGACGCGGATGATGGAGCTTCATTTTTTCATCCGCTGATGGTCAGTTTTTTCGGTCGCTTCAGGTACCGAGATGAATTCTATTCGTGGATAAGCAGCAGGTATACACAGAAGCGAGATACAAAAGATCTCTCGCAGGGAGACGAAGCGAGGGAGCGGCGAGAAAGGAAAAAAAAGAGAGATTTTCGAGCAGCGGGAAACGAGAAAAGATTCTCCACGGACTTGTCGCCCTTATACCATCAGCAGCAACAGGATTCCGGATGTTTCTGTATTCTCTTTTTTGGCGAGAACGTGCTTCCGAATATACGACGGAATAAATATTCTCCCGTTTATTTTTCACGACGTGGAATCGTTGTCAATGATTATCCGAAGATAAAACCCAAAATTTAACTCCGATCTTTTTTCCGAGCCGAGCGAGGCCGATCTCCATAAAATCTTTTACATCTACTATAAGTTCGCTAACGTTTGTGTATTTTTGTCAATGTGCTCGCGAAAGCGACGTACGTGAAAACGGAGTGAGTGTGTGGTTCAACGTACGAGCGCGCCCCATTCGTCCGACCGAATCCATTATTCGTTCGTCAATTTTCGCGTGTCGCTCCTTCCTCTCTCTCTCTCCCTTTTTCTCGCTCGCTCGCATTATTCTCTCCGTCTCTTTTCCACTTCACGAGCGCTGAATTATATTCGTCTGGTTTCGTCAATTACACACGTCTCTGTATACACACATGTGACTAAAAATATTTCAATATTAATAGAGAAAAATTTTCACGGCTCTCGGCGATCGACGATGAGACTTTAAGAGAATATTTCGTTCGAGTTTAAACAATTTTTCTCCAAATTTTATCTCTCCGGTAGCGCGGAGATCCTGCGCGAGAAAATAAACAGAATTCGCGAAACCAAACGGCAGTTCTCAAGATCTATTAAAAAAACATTTTCGTGAAGAAAACCAAAAAAAAGGACGGATACCGGCCGAACATATGGTCAGTTGGGGGTATTTTTTATTTTTCGGAAAAATAAATTTTTTATTGTTTTTCTCTTTCGCGGAAACGTCAAATAAATTTTTACGCACTTTCTACGATTTCCGTTTCGTTGGCCAGATAATTTATTAATTTTCGACTTAGGTTATTGGAAATGATACGCGAGACGTCTGGAAGGAACGAGACTCGAGTCAGACTCCCGGGGAGAGATGAACTCTCCGGGGGATCGTCGCGTCGCCTCGCATTTGTTGTTCTCGTGAATGCAACCGTGAATTTCTCGTCCCCGTTATAATATATTCTGCATGCGCGTATGCGCTCTCCTGCAAATATGAGTGCGGTCAAACGAGGTTAACGAGCCACAAACGCACGCCTAATAATTGAAAATCTTTTTCAATTTTCCTCCTTCTATTTTTATTTCCACCGTTCGAAATTTTTCTCCCTCGTTATTTGCGAAAATATCGGGGAAATTATTTTTCTATCGAAATATGTAATGTTTATTTCTTACGTAAAGTCCATAACATCGGTATAAGAGCGCGCCTTTTTTCACTATTATTTATTTTAAACATAAGTCAAGAGTCCCGGAGCGCAGTAAAAAATGTTCTGTTGCTCGTCTCTTGTTTTTTCGCATTTTCTCATTTCGCTTCGAACTTAAACGGGGTTAGCGTTAATGAGGCTGAAAAATTATATATCCTCGGGAGCCGAATGTGTTCGCTTCTTTCTTTCTTTCCTACTCTCTTCCCCTTCGCTTGTTTCCTCGAAGAGTGCAACGCGCTTTAGCGAATTTTCGTTTTTATCCTTTTCCTTTTATTTAAAAAAAAACTGCCCGAGGCGTATCTCCCTCTTTTCTGTCACACAAAAACTTATTTCCCCGACAGCTGCTCTTTCAGGCTCGTGCAAGGGAGTGCAGAAATATCGCGCGTTCGCGAGCAAATTATTTTAGAAATTTATAAGAATTATTACGGAGCGAAGGTTTACGTTAATTTTTTTGGTCTTCCATGGACGAAAATTCGCGCGCTTATATCTTTTAATGCTCGTCTACTTACGTTGTAAAGTGATTTGAGTTTCACGTGGTTCAGTGCGGGCACGTCGACCATCGAGCACTTGAGCAAAATCGTTGTGGTTTGGCTTGGCATTTTTTCTTCCTTCCCCCTCTACTTTTTAAAACTCGTAATCACTATTTTTCTAACGCATCGAATCGGAGAATTTTTATTCTCGGACTGAGAAAACACATTTTATTATTTTTCAGTCTTTTTCTTTTTTGGAAAAGAAAATCTCACTCAAATTCTCACTAAATTCGTTAATTTTTTTAAATGCCAGTGAAGAAAAATTCGAGAAACGAGGAACGTTTTCGCTCCGAATGGAAGGCGAGAGTCTTTCGATGTAAATCTCACTCTCGTTTGTGGAAAAGAAAGACGCGTGCGCGTTGGATCGCTATTGTTTATCGTTGGCTCTCGATGAGGATGAAAATTGTGGGTTCGTACAAAAACGAGAATAAATAAATAACTAGAAGAAAAGGTGATATAAAGAGCTTCGACGATGATTCTCGTTTTGTGGTGTGTGCCTCTTTATTTTCTCTTCCACACGCGTCCAAACGAAAACACACATACACACCGATCGACCACTTTCGCGATATCTCTGTTTGTTTTCCCTCGTTTTTCCCTCTTTCTTCCTCTCCTCGATCGTTCCGTCGTCAAACGGAGCCTTGGCTAAATTTTCTCCTGGCAGTGAGCAATTGTCTGGCAGTGTCAAGTTCACCTCGACGTCTCATCCTCGTCTCCTCGCTTCTTTTCCAATACCGATTTTTCTCACGAGCATCGATTAAAATCCCGAAAAAAAATCACGTTGCCGATTCGCGAATCTTCCGACAATAAGGAGCACGAACGATTTTGCATCCTCCGATCACTGAATTAATTTCACACGAACGTTATTGCACTCCGAAGAGACAAGGATGAGGAATAATCGAAGGAAAATATTCGAGGACGGTTGAGAATAATTGAAGAAAAATTTCAAATTATTGAGAATAAATGGTAGAAAAATAACAATGGGAGGAAGAGAGTCACGGGTACCGGATTTTCGTGGCTGCGCTGCGAGAGCCGAAGGCGCTCTATCGCCTCACCGTGCTTGACTGACCGACTGGTTTTCACTAGCAGTCTCACTTTGAAAGAGAACCGAGTCGGGAATTGTGTGTAGCGTAGGTCCTCCCTCCCTGGTCGCCGCGCTTAACCCTCCGGCACTCGATGCCTTTATCTCTCTCTCTCGCTCTCGCTCTTTCTTTTCTCTCACTCGTACTCTCGCGCCGTGTGTCTCAAGCGTGTTCGCGCGCGATACACACGTGTGTGTCTCGAGTTACTACAGCAGCAGTGCGTAGAGCCTTCGTACACTCTCAAATAAGTCTGCTATCCCCTCTCCGACATGTTTTTTTCTCTCTTTCTTTCTCTCGCACGAGTTTTTAGTGATCTTCGGCACAGCAGCCAATACGAGACCATCCCACGGAGACTTCGAGAATTAACGTTGCACTCTTTTCGATGCATTTTCCATTTTATCTCATTTTTATACAGAGTCTCTCTTTTTATTCGCAATGTAAATTCTACTTTTCCTAAAAATAAACCTTTTTCTTATGAGATTTTTATTTTTAAGCCCAAAATTCCGAATTTCACGATATCCTTCCTGTGTTTTTTAGCAAAATTATATAGACTGTACTATAAATTAAACTTGCAACAGATTTTTTCAATCTTTCGAATCAGAACAAGAATCAAGTTGAAAAGAAAAAATAAAATCACAGAATATTTCGAAAAATTGTTTCTCTATCTCAAGAGTCTATTTGATCGAAAGTTTTCCGTAGATAACAAAAATTCTAATTGTTTTGGGTATGAAACGAGAACTTTCGATAAGAAATATTTAAAAAACTGATGATGTTTTAATTACTTTTTTATGGTTTATTTTTTCACTGCGAATTTTTAGGTTAAGTCTGATACGATCAGCGAAACTGTAATAAACACTTTGAAAGTATTTTAAAGAGAAATTTTTATCATTCTTTTTACCCGATATATTTAGGTTGATACTTACAATGTCGTGTCTGTTCATTTTGTTTATCTTGGCTTGTTATTATTGCTGAAAGTTTTTACAGAATTTTAGAGATCTCTTAAAGAAATATTTCAACGAAATCCCGATACATTTTCCTGGTCACGTAATGGCAACGGTTTATAACGGTTTTCGATAATACAATGCGCTCACTCTGCGAGAGGACACTGTACATGTAGTTCGGCCTCACCGTGGATTCGTGCCATACCAATATATACTACTTTTAGCGTCAAAACATACAGGTTCGTTCATAAAATATCGAATATTTCGAAAATCTTATTTTTCCCACATTTTTTTTCTTAATATTTCCCAATTAATTTCTCCATGACTATTCCTTTTTTATTTGAATATATTTATTTCTTTGAATAAACCGTTTGAGAAATAATCTGAGCTGTTCTCGTATAATTTTTTTTAAGAAAAAGAAAATGCATATTGAAATATCAATCGCATCGTGTTTTCTCTCCATTTACACTATAGCATCAAATTACTTTTTTATTCATTTTTTGAAAAGACAAACAAAGTCTGAACGGTCTTGTACAATTTGCTCGCGGAATAAGTCCAGTGGCACGAATAAATGAATGAAGGCGTAGGCATTATGTCAGAGAAACACCGTAAAAGAATGATGAAAAAGGGAAAAAAAAAGAATAAAGAATAAAAGCATCAAGGGAGAAGATCTTGTGATGCCACCGGAGGCGCGGACATTTTTTTTCTCCGCCTGTAACGAGAGAATCAGGAAGACGAAAGAAAATAAAGGACGAGAAAACGAATATATGTATGTATAACCGTACATATTTATATACGTGTACACGCGTTTGAGTTTTCGTCTTCCCCGAGTTCGAGAAACTTTTGTGCCCTGAAAATACACGGAATATGCCCGTCAGACTCGAAAGCACCTTAAATGGAGAAAAGAATGAAAGGAATCTTCGAGTCCCTTATTCGGATATATCTAATTTCGTGGCTATAATTATCGATAATAGAATCGTCGTAGTAAATTTTCTGGATACGGGTTGACATTTCGAAAAACCAATTAGTGTCCAAGAGAAAAATGTCACCCATTATAGATAAAAATGACAAAAATTCAAATAAAATTTAATTTATAATAACTTGTTTAAAATTGAAATTATACTAAAAATAACTCTACCGAGTCCTCGGACTTTCGAGGGATTTTGTTTACAAATAATTCGAGCGCGGAGATTAAGAATTTTTTCGGTATTCGTATACAGCGAGAGAGAAACTTTTTTTTGTCTGGGAACTATTCAAATTTCGTTCGGTCTCGTGTTATCGTTTCGTCGCTCGAGAGAAAAGAGAGGAAACTCGTCGTAATTCTTCCATCGTCCCTAAGATCATCCGAGACGCCGGGAAACTTGGCAAGTAACTTTTCAAATTTATATCGTACGCGCATCAAATTTGTGTGCATTCGTTAAATCCACGCTCACGATCCCGGCGAAGTTGGCCGAGACTCGTTAGAACAGTTGTAACTCGGAATCCTTATTTACTGCGTTTGTGAAGGAATAAAGAAATGAAAAAAAAAAAAGAAAATGTCTGTATACATAATACGAAATAACCACGTGACTGACCCGAATAGCTAACGAGGCTGAGAAACAGAGACGGAGAGGATGAAAGAACGAAGAGAGAAATTATTCGACAATTTTTGAATGCGCATTTCCTGTCCGAAAAACACACCACATGTGCGAGACTTCTATATAGTAAAAGTTGACCATATATCCTGCTGCGCGAGAGGTTCGTTGATTTTTCTGCCTTCAGGAAAAAAAGTGCAGAAAATAAATTGGTATACAAAGCTAACTTTCATGCAAATTCAACAAATTGCAGAAAATCGCCCGGGACGACTGTTTCTTACGTTTTCTTGGGCTTTTGTTCGTGCTCCACGGGATCTGTTATCTCTTCCGGAAATATTTTTCTCTCGCGTGGGGGAGGAAAAAATGTTCACGAGGACGAAAAAGTATACGGCGAGTCGCGAGGTTCACGGTTGATTTTTCGAATCCTGCTCCGGCTGGTCGTCGTTTTCTCGTCGAATTCATGAAATTACGCATACATTCGGGCTCGATTGAAAAGAATACGATTTCTGAAAGGAAGCGGAGTGGGAGAGATAAAAAAAAGAGAAAAAAATGGCTTTTGTGACGAGAAAGACAGTGCGCGATCCTATTTCGCAAAGGTCACCGCTCCCTTTCAGGACATTCGTAGGTTACTGACATTTACACTGTGTGTGTGTACTCTGCATAAAGACTTTTCATGAAGAAACATTTAAAAGAAGCTGCTCTCGACCGCGCACGAGGACAAGCCGGATCGTCGCCCGCCGATGACTCTTTTCTCCTCGATTTTCGCCACTCAAGAATCGTCCTCGTCAATTTCAACGAGCCATTTATTATCACGAATTACACCGTAAATATTTACGAGCGCGAAATGACACGAGAAATAACTACTGGTATTTTTCTCCTCGAAGCAATAAAAATTTCGAGAAATCTTTTTTACGAGATATATATCTCGACACACGAAATTATTATTGCGCGAGAAAATTTCCAACTGTTTTCCTTTTATTCAGCACCGAGCTGATTTTCGTACGGAATTAAAATGAAAGACAGTTTTCGACGTTCTTTTGTTCTCTGTTGGAAAATTTTGTGATCTGGGGCGTCATGTGCAACGTGAAAAAAAAATGAAATCAGCGGTAGAGAACGCGACGCGAGGAGCTCGACGGCGGAATTATCTACTGTCCCGGAGATCCGGTGACCGATTCGAGTCGCTGACCAAAAGCGAGAACAAAGTGTCGGAGCAATGCTTCGGACACCCAGGAAATGTAACTCCGAGTTTACAGGGCAAGATGACGTTGGACGCGCGAGGCTCTCGCTTTTGACAGTCATTGGCCAGCGAGCTCGTAATTGAGTGTAACAAACGAGTAGAAATGGATAACGCAATTTGTTTTCTCTTTTTCGTCCCTCGAGGTATAATTATATTATTTTCCTACCCCTCCTCCTCTTTCCCTCTGTAAGTGTACTTTTTTTTCTCGTTGTTTAGGAAACTTCGAGATCGCCCGTGTAATCGTTGTAAACGTCGGGTGCATGGTATTGTAAAAACCAAAAAAAAAGGAACGCGAGTGTCAGAAAAAAATTCTCTGCGAGAGTCCTTTTTTTCTTCACACGATTACTCGCTCACTCGTTACGATTTTTGGGTCCCTATGGAGTTTTGTTACGAACGAAAGTTCGTATAAGATTTTTCGTATAAGAGAAAGAGGGAAAGTTCAATCAATCTTCCGCCAGATAATTGAGAACTCTTATTTTCATTTTGAAGTAATACTGTGATTAAGACATTTTTTAAGTCTAATGATGATACATGGACCGTCCGGGCTGGAGTGTGCCGATCACTGTGCGCCTCGGTTTACGACTTTCCGTTTGGAGAAACGCGCGAAAAACTCGTTTTTCTCTCATCGGTGCCTTTTGTTTTCCGCGCTAGAGTTTCGTGACTCCGACTCGTGACTCGTGCACATGCACTTGGAAACTTCGTTCGTCACTGATTTCCCACCGCGACTGAGTCATCGGGCTCTGATTATTCGCGACGTTCAACGTTCGACTCAGAATATATTAAATCATCCAGTCACTAACGAGAAAAACATTAAACGAGTCCTTGATAATTAGGAGACAAAAAGCATTGCCAGTGAAAAAATTCTCGAGCGAAATTCATGCTAACAAAGAAAAAAAACTCATTCGCGTTAATTACATTTTCATAAGTTTTAATGTAAAATAAATTGAGTATCCAACGTATATGAATTGTATTTATATAGTGACGATGACAAGAAAGTTTAATCATATGTGCACGCACGTGGAAAAATATATATCGTAAAAATGTCTACGTTGAAAAAAGTTTATATAGACACAACATTAATTCATGTCTACAATTTTATTTTGTATTATAAATTATATACCGACGGGGAAAAAGTTTGCAGTGTCAAAAAAAAACACTTTCTCCATCGGGCCACAAGTGGATGTGGATTTTATTCTCTTAAAAGGTGGAAGCTCTCATTTTCACGGGACATCCGACAAATAAATAATGCAGGATATATAATAAAAATAATCCATAATGTAAAGAGCACAAAAACGAAAGAAAACATTTCACAGAAATGACTCGCCATTTATTACGGCTCACGACATTGTCACTTTTTACATCCTCATATATAATAGATACTTTTCCTCTTTTATTAAAATTATCCGTGTCAGCGTGCATCAACGCTCGCGCGATTCCCCGGGAGAAACTTCTCTGAATAATCCTTTTATTTCGGGCGATGCGTGCTAGATAAAAAAAACATAATTGCGCGAATTTTTTGTCCACTGGCTCGGAAAATGCAAAAAAAAAGAAAAAGAAAAAATCCCGCGAGAAATCAGGTTATGTTCTATGAGCCTCTATTCCATCGCGGCTCGCTCGTTGTTCTCTCAAAAGGAGCGATCTGCATTGAGGGAAAAAAAAAAGTGAGAGAGCTGATAAAAGAGTCGAGATTGCGAGAAGAAAGGAGAGTGGAAAAGTAACGTATTCTTCTTTATCAATTGAAGAATTGCCAACGAGAGTGCGCGTCAGCAGAAAAGATAGAGAGCGCGATGAAAAAAAAAGAAAAAAAAATGGCGGGGGGGGGAGAGGAGGAAAAAAATCGGTGATAGTTAGGGATGAATGCGAGAAGCGGAGGGTCATTTCTCATCGTCGACGGAGTCGATGAACTTGTCGTTATCGAAAATTTATTATTGATTCCCGTCAGCCTTGCACCAGGCAGTCTGCCGCTGTTTCTCGCTATGAGCATCGGGTCCCGATATATTGAGAAAAAGAAAATAAAGAGCCTCGAAGCCACGTCTCGGGATAGAGAATCGGCTAGGAGCGAGGGAACGCGAGTCTATCGTCGTTTCTCCAACAACGTCGTAGAACGAGAAAACGGGAATTGTATCCCCTTTGTGTGCTCGCTCGCGGAAAGAAATTTCATTTTCCCAGTATCGATATAAAATTATGAATTACAAGCTCTCGGCTATCCGTTCGAGCATTAGCTTTTTATGGAACGTTTGCTCTTATTGTGTATACCCGCTTGGTTGCTAGCTCGTAAAACGTCGTCTCGAACACACCGATCATCACCGAGGAAAGTTTCGATTTCCCGACGATTGAGTCCTCAAAACAAACTTGTTCGCGCGCGAATCATCTCACAGATAAAAATAATGCGATTAAACGCTATTGAATATTCCGCACGATGCAATTTTCGTTATTTTACAAACGGAGAAAAATCATTCCGCGCGTTTTTCCCGTTTCCATGAAAATTCGTCAACTTGTTTTCCTCGTCTTTTATTCGATCGCGCACCCGACGCGAATAAACAGTTCCGCGAAAATTGCGAGTCTCGAGATGAGTTTCCTGGGAGTGACGGTATCACGGAAATGAGGAAGCGAAGATAAAGAGAAGAAGAAAAAGAACTTCCGGATGAGCGTAAGACTGCGACGAGTCACCTGCAATGTCATCGCGAGCGTTCGTCAATTAATTCCGCCTTTCCGCTTACTCTCGATTATTCGTCATGAAGGATCGTAAACGCCGATTGCCGAGAGCCAGCAGTAAAAATATAACTGTTGTATGCATTTAAATGAGCAAGAGAGAGAGAGAGAGAGAGAGAGAGGGGAGAAAAATCGCGAGAATCCAGGTGATAAGTTCGCTGTTCGATACTCGAGACGTCGTCGAGGATTTTTAGCGCGAATGAGATAAATAGCGAGAGGCAGAGAGAGAATAAGTCGTCTGCGAGAAGTTCGTGATTCATAGACGATAACTATACGTGTACACTTCAAATAATAAGAATAATAATAAATGGCAGAGTCATTATTCTCGAATCTGTATAGGTCGAGATCCGGTGAGAAAGAAATTGGAGGAGCAAAGAGAGAGAAACCGCGACGAGAGAAAGAGTGAGATAAAAAAAATAGGTGTGCGAGAAGCATGAATGAAAATTATATATATATGATGTAACTCTTGACAACTGCGTCATCGTCGAGAGGGGGAGTTTGAGATGTTGGTGCAAGAAAATCACGGTATATCGCCAGGTGGCACAAACGAAGAACGAAACTCTCCGAGAGTTTGTGAATGAGATCTCTGTGTGTGTGCATTATCGAACGTAATGCTCTTGTAAACACGGAACACGCTCCTGCCCTCTCCTCCCATAGTTATATTATGCCTTTTGGTCGACAAACAATTCGATATGGTAATAAATAGTTTGTGGAACCGAAGCGAGGAGATTGACTCTAAGCCAACAATTCGTACTCCGCAAATAGAATTTCATTGATCACCCGGCGTGACACCGAATCCCGTATACATATAAGTCAAATTTTGAAAATTTACGAACTATGAATAAACACTCCTATGTGTATAGAAAAAATTGTAACTTGTAGCTAAAAATGATATTATATCTGTTTTTTAACAATTAAAATTAATCTTTTTGAAGTTATTTGCTATTTTTGTTATATTAATAACTCGTTTTCGCGATGAAAGAATATTTTCGATTGATACGAGCTGGAAATTTCGAGGAAGAATTGCGAAGGACGACAAGATCGTGAAAGCGGATGGAACAACTCTCGGTATCTCGAAAGATTGTCAGCGAGCCAAAAAATTTGAGGATTCACGAGTAGCCGATGAATCATAACACGGTGAGGTATATTCACGAGAGAGGGTGATTGGCCTTCGCGCTGTTGTGAAATCTGTCTCGGGAAGAGAATCCTTTAATAAAAAGAGCGAAATTTCGGCTACGTGGGATTTTCTCGAAAATATAATGACTTTGACCAAACGTAAAAACCCTGATAGTCTTGGATTGAAATTTTGGCAAGAACAGTTTATATAATTACGAAGAACTGTATAATAATATTTTCTTCAAAAAGTGTAAAAGCATTGAATTTTTTTTTCTAGTCATAAAACTATTAAAAATCGTTTTCGATGTATATTTTGCTATTTTTTATACGTTTAAATAGAGATAAATAAATAAAATTTCAAGAACGTCCAAGACTTCTTGGCAAAATTCACCGTACACTTGTGACAAAATTTCAAAACAATAAATATCTCGCTTATCCTCTGAAAAGTAGTCGAGATATAATATTTATCCTCTAGACTTAACATTTTTCATCGTAATCTTTTATATAAAAGCCTATACGTTAAAAATATCTCGACACGATTATCCCACCTTTTTTAAAAAAATCAATCTTAGTTTATTTTTCAGAAACATATGTAATTTTTTTCAACACTTCATCGAAAAAGGTTCATATTTATAAATTTATGTAGGAAAAAACCATTAATCCGAAACACTACTCTAATATTACATCGAACTGCACGTAATGATAGAGATCGAGAGTGAATCCTGCACCATTTGTATTCGGCAGTGTAACGAACTGTTACGAATAATTTGATTCTCTTTCCCTTTTCTTTCCGGGGATTTTTCTCTCGCCTACTCGATCCGGGAGCCTCATCACCATGAAAAATCATCTCACCCACGTATTCGGCGAAGCATCGATAATTAGATGCACATATAGGAAAAAGTAGCCTGTGGCGTGTATTTAACGCGCGATGTTACATTGTCTCTCGTAAATGGAGACGCGCGCGTGTGTCTAGAAAATCCCGAGCTCTTTAACGCAACGAGACGAATCACGGAGCATTGTTCTTTAGTCTCAGTGAATCATGCTTGCGCGAGAGGATTCAGAGACTCCGGAGCCTTGAGGCTCGACACGTTGCATCCTCCATCCTGCGTTGAACTTTCTAATAAAAAGACGACAGACCTCATGGGTGTGCCACGGTTAATGGGGACCATCGATGAAATCGAATTTTTCATCTCTCTCTCCCCTTTTTATTGTGACGAAACGCGAGAGGGATTAATGCGAACACATTTTTTACGCAATATGTAAGCGATTCAGAAAAAAATCAGGCATAGAAATCGCTACTCATTTGTTGATCGATGAAATCGATGAAAAATACATAATTCATCTCGGTTTTCGTCGATTTTTGCCCGCACGGAAACTTATTGGCGGCCCCATCAATCGTAAAAGTGAAACGAGGTGAAATTTTTATAAAATGCGGGCGGGGGAGGAAAATATAATGTATGGAAGTTTCTGCAATGTTCCACGATTCAGTGATTCCATCAAAGATCATAAAGGCGCTCGGGGAACGTCGTCATCTCGGGTATGAAAGTTTGCGGCTTATTAATAACAACGTTGCTCTGACAAGCAAGTCGTTTCGCGATGGAAATTAACCATTCAAGTTCTAGAGTGTTAATTTTCCTATGGACGGGCGCGCGTGTGTGTTTGCGCGAGATTCGCCCCGGAGCGACGAGAGAAATCTTTAATTGACCAGCTTAACGATTTCATTTGTAGAAAATATCAGAAAATGCGAGAGCGAGGTGGGAGGACAGATAAAATCGATCGCTGAACTTTGCCTGTGTGTGTATGTGTTATGTGAAATAATGGACAAAGCTCTTTTATCTCCTCGCATTAAACTTTTGTTTCGTACAATAACTACAAAGATATTAAAAATTCTTTAATATCTTTTTGATAACTTTGAAAAAAATATGATTGATTTATGCGTAATAAATATGTGAAAAAAATGCTTTTTCTTTTATTACGCCTTATGAGAAAATTTATCGAGAGGAAAGCATTGAATTATTTTTACTATTTAACGTGTGAGGAGGGAGAAATTATAAATTTCCTGGTCTACTAATCGTAGAAATGAGTGTTTATCAACATTACCGATCAACGTCATAATCGGAGCTGCATACGAGCTGCTTTCTAACGCAATAACGAGACTCACCCCTCTACCCGCCACGGCATCGGCATAACTTATTATTATTTTCATGTCTTCAACTCACCTGAAACAGAAAAGTAAAGAGAAAATTAATTATCACTGCGTACATTTTTGCAGATTCACAAGAATAGTATTTTTATCAAGCGGTTTAATATTTTTACTGTGTGAGGTTATCACATCTGGAGGAATTTTCAAAAAATGAAGAAGAACATATTTTTAGAGCCAGAGATTTTTTTTATGTATTTGAGAACGGTGAGTTCTCAATCCATAGAGAAAAAAGTGTTGAAGGCTTCTCGATAACATCTGTGACATCTTAAAAATAATGTTACAGAAGGGGGTTATAGTAAATAATGAATATTAATTAAATAATTAATTAATTTTCTTACTTATATATTATTTTTTCTTAGTTGACAAGCTTGGATATAAGGTAATTTTCTTTTCTTCTTTTCTTCGATGAGGTTAGGAAAGTTCAGTCTTCTTCGTCTCACGTATCACGAGAGAAAAAGTTGACAGTCAGCAAAAAAACAACTCATCTTTTTGTAACGTTGTTAAGGAAACATAAAAAAGGAAATTGACAGCAGTTGAAGTATGTTTATAATTAATCAGTTTAATCCAAAATTGTTTTTTTTTTAATTTTTCGAAAAAATATTAATTTTTAAATAACCGCGTTATCTATTTTATTTTTGTTTTTCGCAAATAATAAATTTATCAGAGAATTTTGAGGATGGTCGATACGGATGTGAATTCAGTGAATGTTTAGCTAATGTTGTGATGGGTAATTATTCGAAAAGAGTTCGTCGGGTCAACGAGTGACCTGGTGACCCTGTTATCGATAAAGCGCCGATGGCAAAGTGTTTACGGAAGACTGCATCGATCTTTTATCTGCATATATTTCTGCTGCATCAAATATTTCACGGTCGACTTTAACCGATTCCTGCGCGACTAATTTAACACGCGGAATTTCTTTACGATCCTTTTCTCCTGACCTTCGCAAATGATATCGTGTGCATTATTTGTTTGATCGAATAAACAAGTAACGAACTCTGTGTGCCATCGCATATATTTATACGGTTGTTAATATTCTCGTGGAATTATTCGATTCAAATTTATTTTAATTTTATGATTGATTTTTTTCTCATTAAGGCGTTGTTTTCGCTATTTCTGCACGACACTGTTGAAATTTTCTCCAACATTTTTCGGTCTAGCCAAACAATTGTGTTGACCTACACTCTGTTCGATCCGTCGTTCCAGCAGCAATAAAAATGCTTATGTATTCACTGCTGGTGGGTTCGAACGAGCACGTTCTCCGATCGTTTCGCAAAACGACCGGAAACTTCGTGGTAGGGAAAAAATCGTATATGCGCTTGCGCCGTCGGGATGATTTTGATTTTGAATAAAATTCACGAGGCGGCTCGACTCTAGTGCGTAAAACGTTAATTATTTTTCAACGATTTTTCAATATTCCTAACAATTTTCAGTCGAGATAGCTCCGAAATGTAATTAAAAGTAAAAAAAAATTAATTCCGACCTGTCAGTCAATCCGGTCGACCCTTCTGCGATCGAGAGTTCTTAAAAATAAAAATAAAAAATGTTTTTTACTGATGAATCCTGTTTACATATTTCCACGAGAATTGGTCGGTTCTCGAGGGTTGTTAAAAAAATGTATAACGCATGAATTCAGCGACGATGCTGTGACCTTTTCCTCCATAGAGAAGATTAAAAAATGTAAACTGGCACAGAAATACAATTTTTTGTTTGTTTTGTTTTTTCCCTCTTTTATTACATATTATTCGCGTACACGCGGGCATGTATGTCGGAGCGAAGGGAAGAGAGCTTTGTACAGTTGGAGCTTCGTTATCTCCGATAAGCAGCGGAAACGTAAACGAGGGATCATTCCGGAGGACGAGCCGCCGTGTGGGTTTCCCTCTTTATTTTCTGATAACAAAGAGTCGCCCAGCAAAAAGTGTTTTTCTACAAACGAGTTTTCCTATTAAATTGGTTTACGTGTGCGCCTGTCTCCTCCAGAGTGTGTGCATCCAGACTTGGTGCACCTGATTGCATTCGTTCGAGTCTCGAGAGTGTACATGAAGATAAGCAGGCGACGGCGTCGTCGTTGGAGAAAATGACGGGCGTGTATATATATTGTAAAGTAAACACATATTGTATAGGATTTTTAAACTCGAACTCATCCCAATTTAACCTCTTATACACTCTGTTTTATTTTTTAAAAATTTCTAAAAATCGATAAAAAATAACGCTCGAACGAATTATTAAAAAATATATTATTTTCATCTGAATACCAATATATCACAGCATAAACAATAAAAATAATATGCACTGAAAAACGAGTATATTATTGGTACACACTATGAATGAGCTACGTATAGTTAAATTATATATTCAGTTTATCACCGTATTTAATAAAATTCAAGTTTTCGATAAATTTCTATTTTCATTAACAGTGTATATTATTATTAAAAAATAATAAGAATGAAAAAAAGCTTTAAAAATAGAATAAAGAATAAAATATGCTTTTGTCGAGTGTGGCGAAAGTTGAGAATAATTTTTGAAGGGAGTTGTCAATTTGTTCTGGAAAGCCTCGAACATTTGGTCTCCTGGCTGTCCAGACGAATAGACGCAGCAGGCGCGATTCGGTTCGTTGGAATTGCGTGCGAGTATCGAGTTACGCCCTTCTGATTCTGAATTATCGAAAAATGTGAAGTGGTATAACGTGCTGGCAATGTCGTCAGAGATCTCGTCAGGGGCTCTCTCTTGTGCCCTCGTGTGAACCGCTCGACGAGGCGTGTATAACGAGATTCATTCATTCGCGAGACTATCTCGAGGGTCAGCCAGATTTTTTCTCCTTTTTTCCTCATTTTTAATCCATCGATAAGAGCGATAAGGGCGAACGGTGCGTGCCACGGTCCAAACGCTATCACAACTCTCGAGCAACGAAACGTCAAAACAACAAGTTTTGATAACAATAATAATAAAGATAAATAAAAGGTGCAGGAAAAGAAAATTGAGTTTCTGCAAAATTACGACAGAGTTTGGAATAGGTGAACATAAAAATTCAATACAGGCACGCTGGGACATTCCCAACTTCGAGTCTTACGCGTATAATGATCCCGCGCTGCTTTTGTTTTTTTATCTTTTTTTTCGATCATTTTTCCTATCTCGATCCGGTCTTCGTCTACATGTGTGTATAGCGAATTAACGGAATGCATTCTCGGTATATTAGCATAATCGAAGCAACAAACCGAGAAACGCGAGGTCGCGTTGAGATGCCAATTTTTTTCACTTTTTTTTTATTATCACGTCCAGGGATTTTTACATCGTCGGAGAAATTCGAGAAATAACACGAATCAACGGAATTCCATGAATTTGGGTTATTTTTCCTAATTGCGAAATATTTTTCGCTCGTAAAAAATTTCAGTGAATAATTGCTCAAGATATAGTTTTATTATGACAGTCATATATTCAAATGTTATTAATTCTTTCTGAATTTTCTTCATCAATAAAAAATATATGTGATTCGTGCACGTAAGTTAGTGAAAAAAATTGCCTAGCAAAAAAAAATCACATTGTACTAGTCAGAAAACGGATTTGTATAGATCGGTTTTTTGAATTTTTTTCTATTAATTATTGGGTTGCGCTCAAAATAATTATAGCATATTCGTTATCTACAGAAAATTTTCTTGGGACGTTAAAAATAAAAAAAAATTACAGTCACGACTGTAATACCTTCAGCGAATTTATTGTTAGCCTTTAGTAATTGCACAGCCATTACTTTTTTGTCTTATCTCTCACCGATGTGAACTTGACGCTGAAAGTCTCGAAATATTTCACAAAAAACTTCATAGTCTTGTCCTTGTCACGGAGGCAAATTTTTAGGGAAGAGGTCGCGAACGAGGCGAGGGAGGCATCCCGCGCGTTCACGCGATTCGCTGGCAATTCTACGGCGGGAAGTTCGCGATGCTGCTGCGAATAACAAAAGAATCTCACTCGTTAAAATCACAATGCACTCTCGCTGATGCTCTACACGTCATTTTATACGTCGTCGTCTTCTTATTCACGATTTTATCGTACCCGCATTATTCTCGATTATTCAATCAAAAAATTCGCTGTCATCCTAAACCACGGTCGACCCTGATTCCAATCGTTTTGCCATTTGAAATTAGAAACTACGATCGTTAAACGCCAACGCTGAATTCACGGGGAAATATTTTGCATCGGCGAGTCAATTGTTCCAGAATTACTCGATTAAAAATTGTTAAATTCGAATAAAACGACGTAGAATGATCCATATATAAATTCGCGCCTTTTTTTAAAACAATCGAGGGTTGAATTTGAATAAAACATTTTAATTGAAAATTCTCACGATGACCACCGCGTTTTTTTTTTCAATTTTTGATCTTTTGTCCGTTCTGTAACGCATATGCGAGTTTCGTCGTATGTACATAATTAAAAAGAACGCTCGTATCGTGCCTTGTCATTGTTATCGTTCATTTCCGACTCGGTGCAGCGAAAAGTGCATCGCGCGTGCGAACACGATCTCCGAGGAAAAAAAAACAGAGTCGCGATTCAACGCAGACGAGAATAAAAATACGCGCGATAAACAGAGAGATCTTCCGAAAAAAGCGTCGACGATAAAAAAAGAAAAGCAACAAATGAACGCGAGAAGAGAAAAAAGATGGTGGACTGCGTTCGCAAAGAGCGAATTCCGACTGAAAGGTTGAGACCGAGAAAACAGCTGACTGGATGAATCGAATTACGCAAAGTTTGCGATGTTCCGCGGAACGTCGTCGCACGCGCGAGTGCGTCGAATGCTGGGCGCGTCGGTGCGTAAATTTTCACCGAGGATTTCGTCCGATTCTCAACGCTTCGGCTTCTAAACTCCCCGAAAAACGTAAAGGCGTATGTCCCAAGGGGCGAGATGCGAATTCGCGGAAATTCGCTGCGTTTCGTTTCTTGGGCGACAACGAGCCAGGAACGAGACGAAAGAGCGAGGAATATATCGCGACGCATTCTCGTGCGTGCCACATACCCGAATTACGCAATGGGATGCGCCGTTTATTTGCGGTTTCGAGACGTGAGGGAAGAGAGACAGAGAGCGGGGCACAGGGCCAGTTCATCGTCGAGGCGAGCTTCGTTGATCATTTCCCTATACGCCTCGGCCAGGCACTATTTTATTTTCAGATTTATATACGTTTTTTCAAACAAATATTTACGAAGAATTTTATGTGAACATAAAAAGTTCAACGTTGAAAATATTCGAAATTGGGAGAATTTTTTGTACAAACATGGATGGAAAAATTGGTAACAATAAGTCTTATCATATTATCCCGTACGAAAAATTAAAAAATTTTCAATCTGTCAACATGTCGCGACAAAACAGTATAATTGTTCGATCAAAATTCACTTCACGTAAACTTTAAGCTCTGCAAGCAGCAATGCAGCAGCTGCAATTCAAGAATTCATATTGAAAAATGCAAAAAACTGCTCCAAAAATCATTTTTTTGGCTTTTCCAATATGAATTCTTGGATTTCGCCCCGAATAATTATCATTTTCGTTATCTACGGAAAATTTCAGATCGAATAGGCTTTTAAAATCGAAAAAAAAAATTTTCAAAAAATTTGGCGAGTCACACTGGGTCTCGTGGACCCATGAAAGATTCAATTAGCGATATCTTTTCTTTCTCTTC